>CM046043.1:22389384-22536756 GCA_025215565.1 Flaveria ramosissima | reverse complement strand
TTGATTCATCCGCACGGCTGAGTGTTCACTCGTGCGATTGAGTCAATCTTATGTGTCAATCATACGACTGATCCAGTCTCCTGATTCAGTCGTGCGATTGAGTCAGTCGTATGAAGTTATTCATGCGTGTGGTCCATTCGCATGGGCCATTCGCATGAGAACTTCATTAAGTTAAGTTTGAATGTTTTAATTAATATAACATAATGTGCAACCATTCAAACAATCATAAACCCAATCAATTTAATCACGACTCATTAATGAAATATTAAACATCACAAGTAACAAACAATTCATGTCATTTCATTAATCAATACAATTTACATCATAATCAGACAGACAAGATTCATTACATTACAAATCATGATCTACGGACATACATGTAACAACAGCTGCTTTACACCAGGACTTCTTGGTAGATGAAGGGGATGAGTCTGATGATGAGCCTCCCACCAGGAGATTCGGGAGCCGGGTTGTGGATACCAAGAAGGGGAAAGAGGCGGTTGGTGGACACCAAGCTGGTACTAAGGGTGGTGACACTGATGTAACAAATCCGACATACACACCCGACTAGCCGATTAGCTCAGGGGGAGCCCCGATAGCCAAGGGTTCCAGGAGGAAGAGGATGGCTCAACCCCATGGCAAGAAGGGTAAGAGGCGGAGGATTACTTTGATCAGTTCTTCCACCACCACAGCCACTACCACCACCACAGCCACTGCCACGACCACAGCCACTGCCACCCCCACTGTTCCCCACACCACTACCACTCATATATTCACACCTACCTCACCCATAATACCCAAATCAGTTCCACCACAATCCACTTCCATTCCTACTCCCATCTACACCACATCCACCACTACACCCACTACTTCCCAAGCGGGCACATCCACCCAATTCCCACCTACACAAGGCTCTACTCTACCTACTGTTGGGTTAGAGAAACAGTTGGGAGCCTAAACAGACTGCTGCTCAAACTGCTAGCGACAGATGATTTGAGAGCCAACCAAATGAATTAGCTGATGGCAGTCAATACCGCACAAGGCAAGCAGATAGCTCAGCTTACAGAGAAGAACACTGCTCATGAGAGAGCTTTAGGTCGAGCTCACCATGCCCTGAAGGCTCAAAATGAGCTTGTCATGGCATCCGTCAAGAGGATCGAGGGGTTAGAGAAAAAGAACAAAAAGCTTATGTTGAGGTTGAAGGGAACAAAGGGTGAGCCCCTGTAGATTAAGGATGATGGAGATGATGGTGGAGATGATGATGATTCGACGGATGATGAATCAGAAGAAGATGATGATGACGAGGAAGCTGGAGGAAGTGGAAAGGGAAAAAGAGATGAGATGAGGATGAGGATGATCAAGAAGGTGATGCATCTACATCAGCCTCAAATCAAGCAGCAAAGGAGAGGCGCACCAAAAGAGCCGCGTCCTCCGCACCTCCAGCTAAAGAGACACACGATAAAGGAAAAAATGAAGCTCCACAGACTGAGGATTATGATGTCGTTCCCCTTCAGCAAGTCAAGACTCAACTTACTATGATTCTTGATTTGCAAGGGATCGTGAAAAGGTCTGTGAGCTACACTCTAGAGGAAGGAGAATTTATCCACGACCTGACCGACGAGCAGCTCGCAGATATGTTTCGGCTAAATCTAGATGAGCTTGTCAAAGATGCTCCGGAAGTAGATGTCTTGAGCGATGAGGAGCTAGAAGGTGTGGATGAGATTGAGACCGAGGATGTCACGTCTGACTACTATCCTCAGTACACTGACCCTGAGGGCAACGTTATCCCCGACTTGGGTGAAACATTTGGTAGTGATACTTTTGACAAGCTGGATGAGATAGAGAAAGAGAAAGCAAAGGATGAAAGTAATGCCCAAGCTACAGATGCTAATTATGATCTAAAGAAGGCTGAATGGGCAGCTTGTTTATTAGAAATGAAGGCACAACATGCACCTCCAAAACTGAATGCATACACCAAACTTTACCGAGTAAAGAAGCATCTTAAAGTGTTAGGCAAGATAATTAATTGGGCCTATTTTGAAGATCTGGATGTATATGTTGTTAAACGAGAGAAGGGGATTGAGTACTTCAGATATCCACATGATCTGAAGACTCTTCTTGGTTTTGAGCTAAAAGATTGGTCTGTTTAGATCTTTGGTATGCCAACCCGAGGAAGATGTCGGGATGGTTTGAGACATCATTGAAGAAAGAATACCACACCAGATGGGTCAACTTTAGACCTCAACAACCTAAAAGGTTCATTCATAAGACTAAAGTTGATCCTATATCTGGAAGGCCTAAGGTGGTGTTGAAGTGAAGTCCCCCACGCATAATGTCTAAGATTCCTTTACGGGAGATACCTCAGGACTTCACTCCATACTTCTAATGGTGGTATTACGACTGGAGGATGGGGGAAGCGGTCATAGTTCTGAACAAAGAAGGTAAGATCGAGACTATCAGGGTATTTGGCCCGATGTGGCTTACAAACTTGTCTGCTGAAGATGTTTACACTCTATAAAAGTGGCCACTGTTGTATGACACGCAAGATATTGTACAAGTTCTACAACTCCAACATGTTATAGGGCTTTGCTTCGCGTTTGAGATCCACGCGGGAGTCACCAAAGAAGAGAAGTACAAGAAATTCCAAGAACATGTGAAGAATGTTAGAAAATAGGAAAAACTAGGTCCAAGGAGGAGTTTGTTGATACATCATGTTCCTAGTTTATGTTCTTAAATATAAAAGTCTTTCATTTCTTACACATATGTAATATGACTACTTAATGAAATATGATATGCATCTTGATGTTTATTTGTCTTTGAGTATTTCATTTTATTATTGCATTTAGTATAATTCATATGTATGAACATCATATATAGGTTTGAGGTTGTTGTACATAGTTCTAAGTCAATAATGATTGAGAAATGTGTTCAACTTAGTTGGATGGTTATTCATACTTATGGACTATACGCACGAATGAATCATACTTATGGACCAGTCGCACGACTAAACCAGGAGACTGGATCAGTCGTATGACTGAGACATAAGGTTGATTCAGTCGCACGACTGAACCTTCAGTCGTGTGTATGAATCAACCGCATGAGTCAGTCGCACGACTGAACCATGCTAATGGTTCAGTCGTACGAATGAAACTGAAAACCTATAAACATCACATAATTCGTGGAAAAACGGGAGTCTTCGAATATTTACAAACCCTAGCCGTCTAGAGCGCCCTAAGCAGCCTATCCAACTTCATAGTTCGTTCCTGATCGATTTCTACTCAATTCTTAATGTTTGTTTCATCGTTAGATCAATCAGGTTGTCGTTCTCACTGATTGGATCGCCTATCAAATAGGATTCCGCACTATTTGATCTGGTCTCACGCAGAATCCGTTAGTACTCCGTACAAAAACGGTCCTAACAATCAAATGCTTCGTTCATTCATCATTATCTTTCACTTTCATCTGGACCAATATCATATGTTATGCCCTAAACATTGTATACGAAGCTGGTACTAGGCCGAAGACTATAAATAGACCCTTAAAAATGTGCACGAAGCTCACTCTAGTACCTGGGGCAAGCGACAAGGGTCCCGTACGTTTGGTCAATCACAAGGATTAGACCCATGTGTACATCCTCATGGGTTAGCTAAACCGTACACAGTTGAGCTAACAACCTCTTAATGAGTTCTGAACCTCATTTCATGTTGCTTGCAAGACTTTCATTTATTCTTTGTGTTCCCCTTTTTATTATCATTAAATCTTTCGCTTCATTACATGATACTTTACGTACAAGAGCATAAACACACCACGTAAAGCCACGTAATAATACGTAATAAGGAACATAAAGAAACAGGCCCAAAACATACATAACATCAATATACATCACCACTTAAAACATTCCAAGTCTTAGCCTCTAAATTCCATTCTCCCAAAAATTTCAGAATATTGTCTAAGACATTTAGGCGCATGGGCACTATTTGGACGCATGAGCACTATGCGGATTTGGGTGCCTGGACTTTACTTAGGCGCATAGGAACTATTGGGGCGCATGAGCCTTACTTTGGCGCATGGGCACTTGGGCGCATGGGGTAAAACTTGAGTGTCTGGGCTCATGGTACTATGCAGGCGCATGGGCAAAGACTTAGGCGCATGAGCAGAATTCTAGGCGCATGAGCACTATATGGGGCACTTGGGCAGGGTTATGTTCTACTTGCACTAAATTCAGACCCCAATTATCATTCTAACATGTTTCTAACTCATTTCTAACATACTAAGCACCTAAAAACAGGCACATAAACATGAAACATAGCCAAGGCACACCCAAACATACATAAATTCGCATAATCATAAGATCAAATTTCGGTTCACACACCGTACATCATAAAAAGTTTAGTTACATGCATTTTCAGCCCCAAAACAAGTTTAAATACAATAAAAACCGGGGTTCTAGAACTCACCTGATGCAACCTTTGAGCAAAACTCCTCCAAACTCAAAAGCACACGAAGCTCAAACACCTAACACACCAAAACATATAACCGAACATACACACAAGCACATAAGCTCGGTTCAAAGGCTGAAAACCCAGCTGAAACCGATCACAAACACAAGAAAACTTACATTCAAGCAGCTTCTTCTTCTTCTTCTCTCTAAAACCGATGGAACTCTGCTCTCTCTCTCTTCTTAAAAGGTGAATGAAAAGATGGAGCAGATGATGTGGGTGGCCATACCACCTTTTTGAACCAAATAATATTAAACTTTTCCCTTTGCACAACTTGGGTTATTTTACATTTTTTTTTTTTACTTTCCTTTTTCTTTTCTTTTAAAAATTTCCGGGTGTTACACCTTCAAAACCACATGGGTTCAATCTGTAAGTCCTTTTAAATCAACCCAACCCTACCGTCGATCCCTTGTGTTCCAGCCAACTGTCGGTCCGTACTCCGGCGAGTATCAAAACGCCAAAATTTAATGGTCTACACTCAATTAAACCGCCTCACATCAATCACGTACATGATTCGATTATTGTACATGTTTCAATTTAATTAACCATTTCATTGTTATACATTCAACCCGAAACCGCCATATCATTCAAAAATTCATCTGTTTCAACTCGTTATTGATCGTACTAAGCAAAAATGCTTGACTAGAAACGTTCAGATGATAATGACGAATTCAGATGTACAAATCATTACTATTAATCTGTGTAATTACCATCGAATCATACCCGAAACCCCAAATCAATTACATAACTCATCAATCTCAAAACAGATAAATGCCACTATATAACAGAGGGAGATCGTCCTAAACGTTACCTTTGATCTATCCAAACACTCATTTCAAGTGAAAAGCACACAAAAATCATATTCGATTCTCGCATTCAACGTGACCTATAACTGAGCCGAGCAACGTCTTTTGATCTATATCAATCAAAACTTATTGAGGGTTATTACTTCTACTAATCGTTTCAAGCTTTAACCGATTTTAGTTGTACTTATATTATCAACATCAGCTTGGATCGAACTTAAACTCAGTCGCGTCTGTCTTTCAATTATTCATCATCAAATCGATTTTAAATGAGGTATACACTCACACACTCGTTTACATGTTCTAAACAAAACCCATGATTGAATCTATTATTATTTTTGATTTGTGGTTCAGTTTGGATCAAAATTAATATAGCATTCATGTGGATTTGGGGGAAACTGTGTAAACATCCTTTTTATATTTTACAAAGAAGAATTAAACCAAATTAGGCCTAAGCCTACTGGTTAAAACACACGGACACTACAAAGGGGACCTGGGTTCAAACCGGGCCACCCCTGCTATATTTATTAATCAATTTTTTTAAATTTTATATTCAAAAAAATATAATATAATTAAATTAACATAAAATTATTTGTAAAATGATATTAATCCAGAAAAAATTATGTAAATTATCTAAACAACTTAATTTCACATTTCATTCGTTTAAAGTTTATGTGTTATAGATATTATAAAATTTATTTATAAGTTTTAAATTTTATCCAACTTAAATTATTTCAATCATTTTAAATTACTATTTTGCAAATCACTCAAATAATTAATTATTCAATTTATTATTTTTGAGCAAGTTTTAGATAATTAATTGTGCATTAATTACTTCTTTTTCACACTTCAATACTCAACATTTATTTAATCAATTATTATAGATTAAATATCTAAGTAATATTTAATTATCCAATTTCACTAATGATTTATAATCATTTTCATCTTAATCATTTAATCAATTTTTTTATTTTTTATTTAATCAAGTTATATAAATTAATTATATTTTTCGTAACAATGTAATTAAAACCCCAAATCCCAATTGAAAATCTAATTCATGCCTATCCTTCAATTATTATTATTCTAACAAAAAAACACCAAATCTTAGGTTGAATCGTGAGGAATTTTTGATGTCAACTCCAACATTCTATCATTTCAAAACACTTATAATTATCAATGTGAGCATAATAGTCTATTCTCATGTTTTATATTTTGGAAAAATCACGTGATTCATATTCAAACATTATTACTCATTGTCATTCATTGTTGTTCATTGTTATTCTATTTCGAAATTCAATTCAATACATGTTATGTTATTACTTGCGATTATGTTTGTATAGTCAGATAAATAGATGATAACATAATCATTAATTTATGCAACCATAGTAATAATGATAGATCTCTTTGTATGACAAACCTACCCCATTTTTTTATTCGCGTGATGATTGAAACCAAAATCATACGTTCTATAAGGCTTCGTCTGCGGACCGATACAATCTAGTTATTAGCTTTGATTGTGTTGGTTTCTCTTTTATTTTGCATTATTACACTTATAAGTCTTGACATTACTATGTGAATTGAATTGTTATTAATTATTTTAATCAATTATTTATTTATATATATATATATATATATATATATATATATATATATATATATATATATATATATATATACTAGAAAGGTGCACGCGCGATGCGGCGGGGCGCAATGTGATGCAGCAGAATTTTACATTCGGCATGCGCTTCTGATATTTTGTTATTCTTGAAGTATTTTACAAAAATCTAATTTGTTGAGAACAAGCGCATACTAAAATAATGCAAATTTAAAATGTTTATATGGCTCCTAAAGTTTCTAAAATAATACAAATTCTAAAGGTTTGTATGGTTCCTAAAATAATGCAAAGTTCAAATAGTGCAAATATTTTAATTTTTTTAATGTAAATTTTAGTAATTCTAGGGTTATTATGTAACTAATTGTAAGGGGGTAATCCGTACATAACGATATAATTACTATTTTACCCTTAAAATATGTTGTACCTAATGCATTGAGCAAGGTAACTGTTTTTAATTTTAAGGTATCTTAAACTACCCTTCTCATATGCTTTATATATATATATATATATATATATATATATATATATATATATATATATAGATATATATATATATAATATATATATATAAATATATATATATATATATATATATATATATATATATATGTATCTATATCTATATGTATATATATCTATGTATGTATATGTAATATATAGGAATATATACATATATATATATATCTATATATATATATATATATAATATATATATATATATATATGTATATGTATATATATATATATATATATATAGGGTAAGGTTCAAATGAGAACCCTGTGTTATTGCGAGAACTTGCGAGAACCCGTCAAAATAAATATAAATCATAATTTTTTTATTGCAATAACATTATTACACATATACAAGATTATGATATTTTATGTATATGTGTGAATTCATAAGTGTAAATAAGTTTACATCGGTGTAAGTTTTACTTGCAACTTTAAATACATGTGTTTTTTTGCAAAACTTACACCAATGTAAACTCTTTTACACTTATGAATTTACACATATATATTAAAGATCATAATCTTCTATATGTGTAATATTGTTATTTAGATATAAAAAACAATGTTATTTAAATATATGTGTATGTATATATATATGTAGATACATATATATATATGTATATATATATGTATATATGTATATATATATATGTATGTATATATATATATATATATATATATGTATATATCTATAGATGTGTATATATATAGATAGATATATATATATTATCTGATATATATATATTCTATAATCTACATATATATATATAGATATACATATACAATATATATCTATATACTCTATATATCTATATATATATATATATATATATATATATATATATATATATATATATATATATATATGTGACATCCGGTAAATTTCCGTTGCCAAACTCCGTTAGTTCCGTTAAGTTTTGCATACACGTGTCGTAAGTGTAACATCTCGTAATTTTGTTAATTGAAAGTTAATTTTTGTTAAATCTTATAAGACCTATTTATGCTATTTTTGAAATTTGGTGGACTAATTATGCATAATTTCTTATTTAATTTAAAGTTCTAAGTTATTTAAACAATAATAATGATAATAATAATAATTATAATAATACCAATACTAATAGTAATAGTGATGATAATAATAACATTAGTAACATAACAATAATGATAACAATTGTAAATTATAATGTTAATATCAATAATAGTAATTCTACTAATAATAATTAATAATAGTAATAATATTAATAATAATAATAAAATTTAAAATAATAATAATACTTATAGATAATTTATAAAGTTAATAATCTTAAGGTATTTAAAATTTAAGATAATAAAGTTTGGGGGGTTGTTTTGTTAACATTGAAACTCCCAGAAGTAAGTTCTAGCATAAAATAACAAAAAAACAAAACTGCAGGGACCAAAGATGTAATAAACCAAAACCTAACCCCCCTTTGCCACTTTCACCGCGGTTTTTCGGCCAAAACGGCTGGCCAAGCTCCGGCGACATTACAAACCGGGAATCCGTTCAATTCGTAACCTTAAGTTACATCAACCGGTTCTCGAACACGAATCGAGCACGGTTATGCGCTCTAATTGAGTTGAAGTTTCGGTTATGAATCCAAACCAATCGAGTAACCAATACCTTAATCATAGAACTGTTCAGCCATTAAACGTCACTAATAATTCGATTAAATGAACCCAAACGATCGGTTAACTATTCCTAATCGTATACTATTTCCAATTTCATCTGAAACACACAAGAATTGCACCCCGATCTCCCCTTTGAAGCCGCAACCTGCAACCACCCGTAGACCTCTTCTCGAGCTCGTTAACTTACAATTAACAGAGGGCTTCTCATCTTTAGAACCATTAGAAGCTTCCTGTAGAAGGAATTTGATTATCATCAACGATTGCAACCTGAACCAGTCTTAGCATAGCCGCGGTTGTTGTTCGATCGATTCTTTGTCAATCTGAAATCAAACGGGTAAGTTTCATATATGGATAGGCTCGATTAAACATGGGGAACAAAATCCCCATGATTGCAAACGTTTACATGAACAAAACGGGGTTCGATTTGGGGCTAGATGATTCTAGGGTTCATATGTTGATTTGGGGGTTTTTGATTTTAAGTTAGTATTTAAGAAATGGAACCTGAGATCTTACAGGCATAGGCGCCCCAAATAATATTACAATTAACTTGGAAAAGTCACAAAGGGTGCAGATGAGTTAGATCCAGATGATCTACACTTTCTAGCAAAATGTCCAAGTTTGTGGCACTTGTGACATCTCAACTTACTCTTGTCAAAACCAACCTTGGTTTTGCTAGAGATCTGATATTAATCAATGCCATTTGGCTCAGAATATCCATCTCTTCCAGATCATTTAATTAGCAATTCCTTTCAAATCATCCATCATAAAACACAAATTATCAACATTAAAACCTGAGTTTCCCTCAACTCCAACAAAAGCATGATTTCCACTGTTTGAAGAGAAATCAATATGCTCATCATATGAACTTTCAGATGAAGCATATTCAGACTCATGACCAACCAGAGCAGTATTGCCTGGTACAAAGTCATCAGTGAGCTTTCCAGATGAAGATAGTTTCCTTTTCTGTTCTATCTCTCTCTCAAATGTTAAGAGTTTCCCATGAAGTTGGGTGAGAGATAGAGTATCCAGATTTGCACTAGAGCGTAGGACAATGGTGTAAGTGTCCCATCTCTCAGGCAGGGATCTGAGGAATCTGTTATTCATCTGGTTGTTTGTGTATTCATGTTGAGCCATTTTAAGCTCAAAAATTAAACATGAAAACCGCTCAAACTGTTGAGTCAGTGTCTCACCCTTCCTATGAGAGAATGTCTCATATTGCTGGGCAAGGATTTCTCTGTTGTTTGCTAAGACCTCATCAGTTCCTCCAAATTGTTCCTTCAGAGCAACCCAGAGATCATAAGCAGTTTCATGATGCATGAGCCCAGAATAGATTTCATTAGGCAGTGCCATGGCCAGAATTCCATGGGCTTTAGCATCAATCTCAAACAGTTTTAAATCCTCATCAGAATATTGTTCCTTCTTTTTAGGAACCATCTCATTGGTTTTAGGATTACTCACCATAGGCTTGTATGGTCCATGAACCACAGACTTCCAACAACCTGAACTGTTAACAGACAGGTGATGGAGCATTCGGCGTTGCCATATGTTATACTCACTCCTAACAAGCATTGGAGGCTTAGTTGAGGAGCCAGTATTGTGAGGATCATTCATTGAAGTAGTCATTCTCACTAATTCAATTGGATTCAATGAGATTAAAATCGGTCTAGTTTGAAAACTCAACAACACACTTAGAAAACACAATTAGAATCTCAATTAATTAACCGGAAGCACAGAAAATCAATCTCTATAATCAATTCTTGCAAAAATACTAATTCGATCAACCTTTGCTATCAAAAGAACAGTTTCAATGATCAATTGTTAGATCAATCAATGATTAACCTGCTCGATACCATTTGATAGGATCGGATCAATTAGATTTGAATTATGCAGCGGAATATCACGAATTAAGATCGAATTCAAGCAAGAAAAGTAATCAATATGCAAAACACTCAATAACAATTATAGAGAGAATATTTCTGTTAAAAGAATGTTTTCATTCACGCGTAATGCTTCGGTTAGAATACAGCTAGGTCAACATCCCTTATATAGAGGAATCTGATGTCTGCTGATGTCACTTGATAGTGACATCTAACAGAATTTACAAAACAACTGAAATATGCAAACTACTGAGATGTTCTCAACAACTAATCCCATCTCAGAGAATGCTAAGTACATATACATGAAACTACTGACTAATAACTACTGAAACAATACACTACTGAAATATAAAGTTACAAGTACTGAAAAGTGAAACCATCACAACTACTGAAGTTAACAACTTTAGCTGTTGTGACAACTGCTGATCACTCTGGTCTTCAGTCTTTGTCTTCAGCACTTCATCTTCAGACTTTGTCTTCAGTTCTTTGCTTTCAGACTTTGTCTTCAGTTTTTTGCTTTCAGACTTTGTCTTCAGACCTTTGTAATCAGTTGATGTCTTCAGCTGTTGTGATCTTCTTCATCAGTTGTAATGTCTGTGAGACTTAGAGGTTTTTCTGATCAGGCTCATTGGTTCTTTTGGTCCAACAGTATGCTTGTTCATCATGGGAACCAAATACACTTAGCCAATCTTTTATACTTGTAATCAAGTCGAGGTTTGGTTGTAACGATATGTGTTCTATAACCTTACTTGCTTATGACCTATGACATGAATTGCTACTTGTAACCTTTTTCATATTATGTATGGAAACCTTGGAAACTCACCAACTATTTTTAGTTGACTCTTATTTTTATCATGTTTCAGGTCAACCTCAAGTTTAAAGTGATCTTTTGAAGCATGCAATAATCTAGGACTTGGACCTAGTTAATGAAATAAAAAGTTTACATTATGTTATGTTATGTTTGAACTTATTTCTTGTTTGAGACTTATGATTGTATTTCATTTTAAGACTTATGATAATAATATTTACAATTTTAATATAGCGTTATGTGGCTGTGAACAATCTTAACCCTCACATCTCGACGTTTCCGCCGTCAAGGTTGGGGTGTGACAATAAGCACACACTAGTTGTCGTTTAACGTTGGTGACCTAATAATAATTAATAATGTTAAATTAATGATAATCTAATTGACAATGTGATTATTGTGTTATGTTTATGTGTTTGCATGTTTTAAATGTTAATTAGGAAATTAATCGCGTAACGTGAAAACGTGCCTATTTAACATTATTAATTATGTATATATATATATATATATATATATATATATATATATATATACATATATATATATATATATATATGTGTATATTTATATATGTATATATGTGTGTATATATATATATATACATATGTATGTATATATGTATATATATATATGTGTGTGTGTGATATCCGGTATATTTCCGTTGCCAAACTCCGTTAGTTCCGTTAAGTCTTGCATACACGTGTCGTAAGCACACACTAGTTGTCGTTTAACGTTGGTGACCTAATAATAATTAATAATGTTAAATTAATGATAATCTAATTGACAATGTGATTATTGTGTTATGTTTATGTGTTTGCATGTTTTAAATGTTAATTAGGAAATTAATCGCGTAACGTGGAAACATGTCTACTTATTCGTATGTCTTGTGTTTTTATAAAGATAAAATATATAATGATTATCATTAGTTATTATCTTTATATTATTAAGTTAAAACATTTTACAAAGGGTTTAAAGCCTAGTTTTTATAAAATACCAAAACACAAGGGTTTAAATGGTAATTATGTAAATTAACTTAAACAAAACAATTCCAAACCCTAGCCATACCCCATTCGGCCGCAACCATCACTCCCACACCCCTCCCATTGCGATTTCAGCCTAGAACAATCAAGAAAGCTTCGGTTTTGTGTGATTATAAGGCATACAACACGTTGGAATCATCAATTGCAAGCAACTACACGTTTAGAGGTTAGATTTTACATGTTTTTGTGAAATTTTTCATATGGCCGAACCCTAATTCATGAATAGTAGTTCATGGGGTCAAAATTGATGTTGTTTGATGATGTTAGTATGTTAGTTGGATTGAATACATGTTGTTTAACGTTGATTATGCATGAATTGTATAGTTTTAGTGGATTGACCATTAACTTTGATTTGAGGCAAACCCTAATTCGAAAATTGATAAGATTATGGATGAATGATGATTGTTTGATGAATGATGATGGTTTGATGAATGTGTGATGATTAGTAGGTTGTATGAATGCTAGGTTACATTAATTTTACAAGAAATTGATGAATTGATGTTAGTGTTCATAGGTTACTAATAATAGTAACTTTATTTTCATGATATGATGAATTGATGACGGATTGATGTTGTTGATGTGGTTAGGATGATGATTGGATGTTAGATTGTTGATATGAATGCTAGAAACCTTGTAATGGATGTTGTTGTTCATATCTTGTCAAATGTGGAAACTTTTGTTCATGATGATTAGTGGATTATGATGATTAGGTATTGTTGATCATGTCTAGATGTTGTTATGAGCTTGAGATGGTATAATTGTGATGAATTCATGTATACATTGAGTGTTTGATAGATGTTGGAATATACTTTCCCAAAAGGGAAACTTTATTTGCACAATGTTTGAAAGATGATAGTTTGAACATGTTTGGGATATTAGGAGCATGTTAGTATGTTCATGGATGAATTCTAATGTGTTGGAACATGTTAATTTAGTTGTATGAGATGTTTGGATAATCATGGGTGATGTTTGGATTTTGATGATCATGTATGATATTGATGTTGGTTAGTAACTAAGACATCATGTTTGGGACTGGAAATTGATTGTTGTGATGTATGTTGAATGCAATGCAATGAAAATGGTTAATGAATGTGAATGTGCATCATACACGCGTGCGAATCTGAGGCCCCTACTTAGTAGGATTGGCAGGGTTTAGGATGTGAAGTCGTGAGTGGCTTCACATGACATGTGGTGCGTGATTTGATCTTTTGTGGCATGTTAATTATGTTATAGCTAGTGGACATGTTAATGTTCTAGATTCGCATGACTTGTATGATACTTGTTGTATGATGATCTAGGTAATACACCTGGATAATGTAGCATACATATGAACCATTTGAATGTTAAACATGTATGATATATGTGTATGATTGCTTAAATGGTTTACAACACATAAAGTCACCAACGGGTCAAACGGGTCAACTGAGTCAAATGTATTTATTTTCTGAAACCTTGAGTCTTTGGTTGTAGTGTACTTAGGGTTTCACATGTTCTCTGTTGCACGTACTCATATACTTATATGATCTAGGTAACCTCTGAAGGTTGTCTGTCCACTCTGTTTGTCAAAAAAGAAAACTCTAAGTATCTATACGCATATCAGGTGAGTTCATGCCCCACTCTTTACTTAATCTCTTTTGGGGGAGATAGCATACCGGTAAACTACAAACGCTTTATATATATTTCAGTTGTGCATAATATTAAAATAGTGCTGTTTATCATGGGAAAGTCCTCACACTTTCGAATTGTTAATATTGAATAGCAGGGAAACTTGGGTAGTACTACTGGGTCTGACGAGCCCCACCTGTGTGACTCGAGGTCAACCGGGTGCAATTTGTCTTATTGAACATTGTCACGACCTGTTGACTCGTGACAGGAGGCAACAACGTAACACAGTCAACTTCAATTGCGAAATCACTATGAATTAATATTTATTGTTAATGGACTAGCTATTTATTACAAGCACTACTTGTATATCTCTATTATTAAACTGTTTATGTTTGAATATCAACTCTTGAACTCACCAACTATTGTGTTGAAATTTTAGTATGCTATTCTCAGGTCATTAACTTGCTTGCCTTAGGAGCACCACACGGATTCACCTTGCATTCTAAGATTTGGTCTTCAAGACATTGTTACTGTTTTTAATGGTTAATGTTTACTCATTTGGTTTGGCGCATGTTTTGCCATAGTATGCATTCATATTCTTTGGGTTGTTTTTGTTACAAAACGCTTCCGCACAGTTTTCAAGTTTAAACTTTGGTTGTTTTTATTTTAATTGTGGCATATAGAGTCGTTCTGAGTAACTATTGACTGTGATCCTGGTTTGTTCACACGCCTCGCGGTAAAACTCCGCACGTGGATTTTGAGGGTGTGACAGATTGGTATCAAAGCCATTGGTTATAGGTAACTAGATTGCATACACACTAGACTATAACCGCACATAGTTAGTTAGTTACCTGTGCTTTATTTTCATCTACTGTATACTCATTGGCATACACGTCACACTATCTGCAGCATGGCATCGTCATCAAGAGCTCCTGGTAAGCGACCTGCATCACCTGCCCGATCTGAGTCCCCACCTCCTGCACCTATACCTGATGATGGACTCGACTGGCCTCATCTAGATTATCCTCGAGGGGAGTTTGATTGGGATCAACCTTTTGCGTTGATGAAGTGTGACCCCCCACGGGACTGGAGTTTTTGCCCTAGTTTGTCAATCACATAATGTATATGGAACGCGTAGCTGACCCGAGACCTAGAACTAGAAGTTACTCTGATCAAGCAATGCCTTCACTTCCACGGACGGTGCAGTCCAATGAGCAACTGATTGCTGCATTGGTGGCAGCACTGGATACTGAGCAGCAGCGAGTCAGGCGACTCACGAGTGATGTTTGTACACTACAGCATGAGGTGTACAAACTACGACATAAGGTGGATGAACTCGAGGAGCACCATGGGAAGACCCTAAACGGGTGTTACCACATGGAAGATGGGATCATATCACTTAGAGGACGCGTGGCTGCTCGTGAACAGAGGGATGCAGTGGCTGATGATAGGATTGCTACTTTGGAAGCCCAGCTGGCAGCTTCAGATTGCTATAGCTCCTGCTCCTTCCGTAGACCCTGAGGATGAGGAACCCGAGGAGGAACCCGAGGAGGAGGAACCGGAGGAGATGGAAGATGACAGTGATGGGTCAGATATTGTCGATTGATTTTCTTTATATGACTTAGACTACGTAGCGTTTTTTTTTTGAAACCTATGTGGGAAGGGTTGTTTCCCCACCCAAACGACAAACTTAAATTTTGACATTGATGAATACATTGTGACTCATTTGCAATTTATTTACTTTGGTTATTATTTTTGTTATGAATGTTGTGGTTGTGATGATTTATTATTTCTTTATTGTTTACTGTACTTCAATGAGATAAATGTGTTTGATGTTACTCATTTTTTTTTTGTGAATGTAAAGTGAAAAATGGACGCCCGTGGACGTGGACGTGGGCGTGGGCGCGGACGTGGACGTGGCGCCGGAGACCATGGTGGTGGTGTTGTGAACATGACCCCTGCTGAGATAGCTGCCCTGATTCAGGCAGCGTTGGCTGCTGTCCAGGCGGGACAGCCAGCAGGTAAACAATGATTGAAAGTTAAACCAATATCCTGCGTAACCGTATAGGTTGTCTGATCAATATTTGTTGTGTTAAAGCAGGACCACCGGCGTGTACTTATAAGTCCTTTATGGACTGTAAGCCACATACCTACAGCGGTACTGAAGGTGTTGTAGGACTAGTACGATGGTTTGAGAAGACGAAGTCCGTATTCTCCAAATGCAACTGCCCACCTGCTGATCAGGTGAAATATGCCACCGGGACCCTGGAAGGTGCCGCCCTATCATGGTGGAATGCGCAAGTCCAGATGCTAAGGCAAGCGATGGCTAATGGATTGCCATGGGCTGAATTCAAAGCAATGATGACTGAGGAGTACTGTCCTCGCAATGAAGTGCAGAAGTTAGAGATAGAGTTCTGGCAACTGAAGATGCAGGGCTCGGAAATCGAGGCCTACACCACCAGAACTCATGAACTAGCAACACTATGCCCGGGAATGGTGAATGAAATGCATAAAAGGGTTGAGCATTACATACGGGGATTAGTACCCGAAATTCAAAGTATGGTAACTGCTTCCAACCCAACCACAATTCAGCAAGCCATCCAGTTAGCTCATAAGCTAACTGACCAAGCCGTGGAGCAAGGACGTCTACCCAAGCGGGGCGCTGTGGCAAGCGTGCCCGATAACAAGAGAAAGTGGGATAGTGCCAACAACACCAAAGCATCATCATCTTCTAGCGGTCAACCCCAACCTCAACAGCAACAACAGCCAGTCCAGCAACAACGGAGGTTCGACAATAATCGTAACTTCCACCAAACGACTGCAAATAATCAAGGACCCAGTGGTTATGGTGGTAGACATCCGAAGTGCACTCGGTGTAATTATCATCATGTGGGAAGATGTGATAACTTCAAGTGTCAGCGTTGTGGTAAGATTGGACACGCTGCAAAGGATTGTCGTGGTGAGCTGGTAAGGAGGACACAACAACCTCAGGAAACTCCTAAAGGTTGTTTTGAATGTGGAAAAGAAGGGCACTACAGGCGAAATTGCCCACAACTAAGGAGAAATGGTAATGGCAACAACGGAAATGGTCACAACAACAACAACAACGGTAATAACAATAACAGCGGAAATGGTAATGGTAATGGCGGTAACAAAGATGGAGCCAAAGGGAGAGCATTCGTCATTGGCTCAGGTGAGGCTCTAAATGATCCTACAACTGTTACTGGTAGATTCTCTGTTAATGGTTGTTTTGCTACGGTACTATTCGATACTGGAGCTGATAGGAGTTTCGTGTCCTTAAAATTCTGTAGTCTTTTAAGTGATATACCCTCTGCCTTAGAATCTAAATACACCGTAGAATTGGCCGACGGTAAACAGATCCATGTAACGCATATCCTTAAAGATTGTAAGATAGAACTTGCTGGTCATACTTTCGCTATAGATCTTATGCCTGTTACGCTGGGGAGTTTTGATGTTGTGATAGGCATGGATTGGCTCTCTAGCAAGCAAGCGGAAGTATATGTCATGAGAAGATCATACGAATTCCTGTTGATGACAAAATTCTTACAGTCCGTGGTGATAGAAGTGGTGCTGTGATAGGCATCATCTCATACATGAAAGCCCAAAAGTTACTACGAAAGGGTCGTGTGGCTATTCTAGCACTTGTAACCGATAAGCAAGCGAAAGAAAGGAGAATGGAGGATATTCCCATAGTGCGCGACTTTCCAGAGGTGTTTCCAGAGGATCTTCCTGGATTACCACCTCACCGCCAAGTGGAATTCCAAATCGAGTTGACTCCCGCCGCAGCCCCGATTGCTAGGGCACCTTATTGATTAGCACCAAACGAACTACAAGAGTTGTCATCACAACTCCAGGAGCTATTAGATAAGGGCTTTATTTGACCTAGTACATCACCTTAAGGAGCCACTGTCCTGTTTGTTAAGAAGAAGGATGGCACATTTCGGATGTGTATCGACTATAGGGAGTTAAACAAAGTAACAGTCAAGAACCGATACCCTCTACCTCGTATCGATGACTTGTTTGACCAACTCCAGGGATCAAGTTATTATTCGAAGATTGACTTGAGATCCGGTTATCATCAACTCAGAGTCCGAGAAGAAGACATTTCAAAACTGCGTTTCGTACCGCTACGGTCATTATGAGTTCTTGGTCATGCCTTTTGGGTTGACTAATGCACCTGCTGTGTTCATGGACCTCATGAACCGTGTGTGCAAACCCTATCTCGATCAGTTCGTCATTGTGTTTATCGATGATATACTGATATATTCTAGGACCAAGGAGGATCATGAAGAGCACTTGCGAATGATCTTAGAGCTATTGAAAAAGGAACAGCTGTACGCCAAATTCTCTAAGTGTGACTTTTGGATACGAGAAGTGCAATTTCTAGGTCATATTGTTAATGAGAAAGGGATACATGTTGATCCTGCCAAAATTGAGGCGATAAAGAATTGGACTACACCCAAAACGCCGAGTGAGATAAGACAATTTCTGGGATTAGCAGGTTATTATCGACGATTCATAGAGGGATTCTCTAAGATCGCACAACTCTCACAACTTTGACTCACAAGGGACGACATACAAATGGGGTGAGAGTCAAGAATCGGCTTTTCAATCGTTAAAACAGAAACTCTGTACTGCCTCGATATTAGCACTGCCAGAGGGAACGGATGACTTCGTGGTGTATTGTGATGCATCCATTCAAGGATTGGGTTGTGTCTTGATGCAACGAGAAAAGGTGATAGCCTACGCCTCGAGACAATTAAAGGTTCATGAGAAGAACTATACTACTCATGACTTAGAATTGGGTGCAATGGTTTTTGCCTTAAAGATTTGGAGACATTACTTGTACGGTACCAAGTGCACTATCTACACCGATCACAAGAGTCTTCAACATATCTTCGAGCAAAAGGAGTTGAATATGAGGCAACGACGTTGGGTGGAACTGCTAAACGACTATGATTGCGCTATTAAGTACCACCCGGGAAAGGCGAACGTGGTTGCCGATGCCTTAAGCCGGAAGGAAACAACTAAACCCAGACGGGTGCGAGCTTTACAGCTTACTATCAGTACTCAACTGCCCGAACAAGTCAAGGAGGCACAGATAGAAGCTTTAAAAGCGGAACATGTTGGTTCTGAGTCATTGAGGGGAATGGATAAACAACTGGTGATGAAGGAGGACGGAATTCGATATTTCATGGATAGACTTTGGGTGCCTGCCAATGGAAATCTGAGAGATTTAGTTATGAGTGAGGCACACAAATCTAAGTATTCTATACATCCTGGATCCGACAAATGTATCATGACCTAAAGGCGCACTACTGGTGGCCTAACATGAAAGCGGATGTAGCTACGTATGTGAGCAAGTGTTTGACCTGCTTGAAAGTTGAAAGTAAAGGTGGAATACCAAAAACCATCCGGACTGTTGCAGCAACCCGAAATACCAACGTGGAAATGGGAACAAATTTCCATGGATTTTATTACCAAGTTGCCCCGGACTAGTACGGGTTGTGACACGATATGGGTTATTGTGGATCGATTGACAAAGTCTGCTCATTTCTTGCAATTAAGGAAACTGACAGATGGAGAAATTAACTCGCTTGTACCTCAAGGAGATCGTTTCGAGACACGGTGTACCGACCTCAATTATCTCTGACCGCGACGCTCGTTTCACGTCACACTTCTGGCAGTCATTGTAGAAATCTTTGGGTACACGATTAGATATGAGTACTGCTTATCATCCACAGACGAATGGCCAGAGTGAGCGTACCATACAAACGATGGAGGATATGCTACGTGCTTGTGTGATTGACTTCGGGAATAACTGGGAAATTCACCTGCCATTGGTGGAGTTTTCTTATAACAACAATCATACTAGCATACAGGCAGCACCTTTCGAAGCGTTGTATGGGAGAAAATGTAGATCACCGGTTTGCTGGGCGGAAATTGGTGATAGCCAGCTAACAGGTCCCGAGTTAATTCATGAGACAACCGAGAAGATTGTACAGATACGAAACCGTATGGCGGCAGCGCGAGACAGACAAAAGAGTTACGCTGATAAGAGACGGAAACCTTTAGAGTTTCAGGTTGGTGACAAGGTTTTATTGAAAGTTTCACCATGGAAAGGCGTAGTTCAGTTTGGCAAGCGAGGAAAGCTAAACCCGAGATACGTTGGACCATTTGAAATAATGGAAAGAATAGGTCCAGTGGCCTATCGACTAGCCCTACCTGATTCGTTAAGTGGAATCCGTGATGTATTTCACGTATCAAACCTAAAGAAGTGCATAACTGATGAAACGATGGTCGTACCACTAGAAGAAGTTCAAGTGGATGAACAATTGCGTTTTATTGAAGAACCAGTTGAGGTGATGGACCGTGAGGTGAAAACACTTAAGCAAAGCAAGATACCTATTGTCAAAATCCGTTGGAATTCACGACGTGGACCGGAATTCACATGGGAATAGGAAGATCAAATGAAGCTTAAGTACCCTCAATTATTCGAAAAGACGATGCCAGCAGACGAAGGTATTGATTAAAATTTCGGGACGAAATTTCTTTCAACATGGGGATGATGTGACAACTCATCCAAAACTCACTCGATTTCGATTTCTGTGTGCCAATGCAGTAGATCAGTGATGGAACACTCTCACCATGTAACGCAATTTTCGGGACGAAAATTCTTTCAACATGGGGATAATGTGACATCCGGTAAATTTCCGTTACCAAACTCCGTTAGTTCCGTTAAGTCTTACATACACGTGTCGTAAGCACACACTAGTTGTCGTTTAACGTTGGTGACCTAATAATAATTAATAATGTTAAATTAGTGATAATGTAATTGACAATGTGATTATTGTGTTATGTTTATGTGTTTGCATGTTTTAAATGTTAATTAAGAAATTAATCGCGTAACGTGGAAACGTGCCTATTTATTCGTATGTCTTGTGTTTTTATAAAGATAAAATATATAATGATTATCATTAGTTATTATCTTTATATTATTAAGTTAAAAACCTTTTACAAAGGGTTTAAAGCTTAGTTTTTATAAAATACCAAAACACAAGGGTTTAAATGGTAATTATGTAAATTAACTTAAACAAAACAATTCCAAACCCTAGCCATACCCCATTCGGCCGCAACCATCACTCCCACACCCCTCCCATTGCGATTTCAGCCTAGAACAATCAAGAAAGCTTCGGTTTTGTGCGATTATAAGGCATACAACACGTTGGAATCATCAATTGCAAGCAACTACACGTTTAGAGGTTAGATTTTACATGTTTTTGTGAAATTTTTCATATGGCCGAACCCTAATTCGTGAATGGTAGTTCATGGGGTCGAAATTGATGTTGTTTGATGATGTTAGTATGTTAGTTGGATTGAATACATGTTGTTTAACGTTGATTATGCATGAATCGTATAGTTTTAGTGGATTGATCATGAACTTTGATTTGAGGCAAACCCTAATTCGAAAATTGATAAGATTATGGATGAATGAAGATTGTTTGATGAACGTGTGATGATTAGTAGGTTGTATGAATGCTAGGTTACATTAATTTTACAAGAAATTGATGAATTGATGTTAGTGTTCATAGGTTACTAATAATAGTAACTTTATTTTCATGATATGATGAATTGATGATGGATTGATGTTGTTGATGTGTTTACGATGATGATTGGATGTTAGATTGTTGATATGAATGCTAGAAACCTTGTAATGGATGTTGTTGTTCATCTCTTGCCAAATGTGGAAACTTTTGTTCATGATGATTAGTGGATTATGATGATTAGGTATTGTTGATCATGTCTAGATATTGTTATGAGCTTGAGATGGTATAATTGTGATGAATTCATGTATACATTGAGTGTTTGATAGATGTTGGAATATACTTTCCCAAAAGGGAAACTTTATTTGCATAAAGTTTGAAAGATGATAGTTTGAACATGTTTGGGATATTAGGAGCATGTTAGTATGTTCATGGATGAATTCTAATGTGTTGGAACATGTTAATTTAGTTGTATGAGATGTTTGGATAATCATGGGTGATGTTTGGATTTTGATGATCATGTATGATATTGATGTTGGTTAGTAACTAAGACATCATGTTTGGGACTGGAAATTGATTGTTGTGATGTATGTTAAATGCAATGAAAATGGTTAATGAATGTGAATGTGAACATCATACACGCGTGCGAATCTGAGGCCCCTACTTAGTAGGATTGGCAGGGTTTAGGATATGAAGTCGTGAGTGGCTTCACATGACATGTGGTGCGTGATTTGATCTTTATGTGGCATGTTAATTATGTTATAGCTAGTGGATATGTTAATGTTCTAGATTCGCATGACTTGTATGATACTTGATTGTATGATGATCTAGGTGATACACCTGGATAATGTAGCATACATATGAACCATTTGAATGTTAAACATGTATGATATATGTGTATGATTGCTTAAATGGTTTAAAACACATAAAGTCACCAACGGGTCAAATGAGTCAACTGAGTCAAATGTATTTATTTTCTGAAACCTTGAGTCTTTGGTTGTAGTGTACTTAGGGTTTCACATGTTCTATGTTGCATGTACTCATATACTTATATGATCTAGGTAACCTCTGAAGGTTGTCTGTCCACTCTGTTTGTCAAGTAAAACTCTAAGTATCTATACGCATATCAGGTGAGTTCATGCCCCACTCTTTACTTAATCTCTTTTGGGGGAGATAGCATACTGGTAAACTACAAACGCTTTATATATATTTCAGTTGTGCATAATATTAAAATAGTGTTGTTTATCATGGGAAAGTCCTCACACTTTCAAATTGTTAATATTGAATAGCGGGGAAACTTGGGTAGTACTACTGGGTCTGACGAGCCCCACCTGTGTGACTCGAGGTCAACCGGGTGCAATTTGTCCTATTGAACATTGTCACGACCTGTTGAGTCGTGACAGGAGGCAACAACGTAACACAGTCAACTTCATTGCGAAATCACTATGAATTAATATTTATTGTTAATGGACTAGCTATCTGTTACAAGCACTACTTGTATATCTCTATTATTAAACTGTTTATGTTTGAATATCAACTCTTGAACTCACCAACCATTGTGTTGACATTTTAGTATGCTATTCTCAGATCATTAACTTGCTTGCCTTAGGAGCACCACACGGATTCACCTTGCATTCTAAGATTTGATCTTCAAGACATTGTTACTGTTTTTAATGGTTAATGTTTACTCATTTGGTTTGGCGCATGTTTTGCCATAGTATGCATTCATATTCTTTGGGTTGTTTTTTTTACAAAACGCTTCCGCACAGTTTTCAAGTTTAAACTTTGGTTGTTTTTATTTTAATTGTGGCATATAGAGTCGTTCTGAGTAACTATTGACTATGATCCTGGTTTGTTCACACGCCTCGCGATAAAACTCCGCACGTAGATTTTGAGGGTGTGACAATATATATATATATATATATATATATAGATATATAATATATATATATATATATATATATTATATATATATACACATATATGTAATATATATAATATACACATATATGCATTATATATATATACCATATATGCATATATATATATATAGATATATATATATATAGAATATATCATACATATATCACATATATATATATAGATATATAGTATATATAATGTATATATATATATATCTATATAATATATTATTAATATATATATATATATATATATATATATATATATATAAGTAAACAAACCTGCATTTACTCGTTGACTAATTCGTGAGTTGACTCGTTACTTTTTCAAGACTTTAAGTAATTCAGATTTGTGGACTTATACATGCACATTTAGAGCTTGCATTTAATTAAAATTAAAGACAATTTTGTTATCTTTACTTGAGTTTTCATTTGATTGCAATGTATTGCTTGATTAGTATTATTCAATGAAAAATGCATTAATATTATTTTAACGCATTTAGTATCATGTGCTATGAGCACTCGATTTAGATTCGTCCGCCCTGATGATTCCGCTATCGATCGGGGTGTGACACCAACTTAGTATGTGCTCACGAGCGTATAAGGTGCATTTTCACCAGTACGATACCTCGAATAGTCGGGCTTTAGGAAAAAAAAGGTGGTGCTGGGGACATTGCAGGTGTTTTCTGAGAGAAACCGGACCAAACCGTCACGTTTTGGCTAAAATGTCACGGTTTAAAAACCTAGAGGTGACGACTAGGTCAAAGTTTCACGTATAGACTGACTCCTGACCAAAGTAAATTGATAAAAATATGCGATTTTGAAACAAAAGGTCACGGTTTGCCCTAACCGTGCAGGTACGAGGTAAGTACCACTTTGAACCGTCACGATTTGGCTTAACTGTGACGGTTTCTCGTCCATTTCATGATATATGCACAACACATTCATGTTTTTTTATAACAATGTTCATTCTTTATTAAATAAAAGTATAGAATTCTATACTTAAAATCATAAATAGTTATAACACAAAAGTAAACACTCTACTATAGATATTAAAATTATAAAAAAAATTATAGAATACTAACACAAAACCAAAAATTAACATATATAGTAATCAATTTTATTCAAGAAGTTGTATGGTTTTGAGTATAGTATTCTATATTTTTTATAATATTAATATCTATAGTATAGTTTTACTTTTGTGTTATAACTATATATGGTTTTGAGTATAGTATTCTATACTTTCTTGTTTATAAAAAATCAACATTTTTATAAAAAAACATGAATGTGTTGTGCATATACCATGAAATGGGCGAGAAACCATCACGGTTTGGCCTAACCGTGACGGTTCAAAGTGGTACTTACGGTTCAAAGTGGTACTTACATCGTATCTTAACCGTCACGGTTAGGGCAAACCGTTACCTTTTGTTTCAGAACCATACAATTTTATCAGTGTACTTTTGTCAGCAGTCAGTCTATACGTGACACTTTGATCTAGCCGTCACCTCTAGGTTTTCAAACCGTGATATTTTGGCCAAAACGTGATAGTTTGGTTCGGTTTCTCTCAAATTTCTTACGGTGCGTCTAAAATTTGCAAAAAAAAATCAACTATTGGTTGCTTGGTTGTATGCATTAAACGCGTGAAGACATATGTGTATGCTTTTATGTTGTATTAGGCTAGACCAATTACAGTGGTTAAAAAGTATCTAGATGTGCAGTCTAAAAAGTAAAAAGGTTAAGGAAATCTTGAGATGGGACCTACTCCTATAATCCAAAAGCTTCAATTCTTAGCTCGAGGAGTTGCTGGCTTTAAGTCCTTTTCTTTTTTTCTTTTCTGTTTCGGGCAACAATACAGAGTAAATTTGTAACATTTTTACTTCAAATTTAAGCTACAACTGATATTTTCTCCATGCTAAATGACGAGAATTTTAAGTTTTATTATGAAACATATAGCGTGAGTTTGGTTATTATTGTTTCGTATTGTTAAAAATTAAAATAGTTTAAAGATCATTCCTGTTGAATCTTGCTCTTTAATCGGTGATAGCTAATAGTTATTTGTAGTTTAACTTTTACTTTGGATACTAAAGAAATCTTTTGAACAAATTAGTCAAAATATTTAAGAATATTGAAAGTCCGTGTTATAACTATCATAATTTATTGGTGATTTTTATTTTGTGAATTAACCTTCAAGTAAATTGCTAAAATCGTTATTTTCTTTAGTTTTTCTTTTTGACGATGTTTGATTATAGTTACGTACGTGACTAATAAGCATATTAAATTAGTTCAACCAGAATTATAGCCGTTTTGATTTTTAGAGGTGTTTATGATTTCTTTTTCCTCTTTCGTATCTTAGTTTGTGAATTCTTCAATATATATTTATAACATATAATTATTATGTTTACATAAGATACTATTTCTTATAATTATTATTATTACTATTATTTTCTTCTTTCGTATCTTAGTTCCGTATTTTATTACTTTTTTGAACGGTCTTTATGTAATGCGAACATACATCAAATTAAATAACTCCACATGCATCCAATGAGTTTTGAAGCCACCACCTTATTAACTAAAAACATACATTTTTAACATTAAACTATGCTAATGGTTGTTATAGACCTTATAAAACTATAACTAATAATTAATGTGTACTTTCATATAAATAATAAAGGTAATCAATCATCATAGATTTAATCAATCGAAATCTATACGGTTCAATACAATCCAATAAAACAACTATAAATCTATCATTCAAGTTGTTGTCATATCGAATGTTCCAACCTTTTTCAGAAACAATTTTAAACCTTAATAATCATTCTTTATGGATTTTTCTATTGCTTAGCACTAAATCCAATTATATTTAGTCATTGGATTGTTGTGAATTAAATGATTAACTTGAATTAAACCGAAATTGGTTAATGCAAAAAATATGATAATTTATATTTAATTAATTAATGTAAATAAACAATTACTACTAATAATATTTCTATTAATAATTACTCTTATCATTTAATAATCAGTTATTTAAACCTTAATGTAAGGCCAAAACTTAGGAGTACTCATAGTTGGTAAAATCAAGCCCATGACAACTATCAATCTTGGGCATAAATTACACTGTTAGTTTAGCATGCATAATTCATCGCTTGCAAGAGTTTTCATAATGTAGTTGGCCCATTTATTTATCATTCATTGTTTTTTATAATTCAATTTTATTTTGCGTAATACTTTTATTATTTCCTCTATCTTATCATGCATGCCATATCACGTACATATATATCAAATATAAGCATCATATAAGAAACAAGTAGCTAAAGTCAAAATGAATGAGCTTGTAGATATGTATGGTAATGACAACTCGAAAGAGAAGGAAATGGAATCAAGAAGGGTGATGAGCAGGATGAACCAAAAGGTTCAACTTGGAAAGAGAAGAATGGCTACAATGAAAAGGTCCGACACTTCTTCCTTACCCTCTCTCAAAAGAAAAAGATCTAATTAAAAATTATCAATAAGAGAGCTTGTGCTAGGACTTGAAGTCTCTCCCAAGCTGAAGAAGCACTGCTACTAAGAGTGCAATCAGAAGTTGTAGCAGAGCTGAAGAATTAAACTGCTAATGCAACTACCAAAAATACCAGACAAGAGGCTTGTTCGGAAGATAATCCCTCACAAAGAATTGTTGTTTACACAAAAGAAATCCAGACCATGGAAAGGCATAGGATTACTATTGAAGCTAAACCAACCCAACTCCATAAACAACACAAGGACATACCTAAGTTTGAACTTAGAAAAATTAGATGAGGTGATATTTGGTCAACCGCGTATTAAAACTGAAACCCCAATTAACTCTAAGGTGAATGTGGAAACAAATGGCCCAGAAGTCCTAAAGGATGCTGAGAGAGCTTAGATAACTGTTGATGATCCCAAGTCAATTGGTGAGCCCTCGGGTGTAACTACTAGATCTTCAGCAGTCAGACCTATTGTAATCTCTACCTTGGTCAAAGATAAGAGATCTATGACTACTAAAGAAGAAGTTGAATTAGAGTCTCAGAAAAGAAAGGCCAAATTTCTTATGACTAAGAAGGTGGAGTTGTTCCCACAAAAGGTTGATGAAGAAATTATAGAACTGAAGGCAGGCAAAGCTCAAGAATCTTCTATGAAGAATAACATCATTGCCTTAACTATTAGTGCAAAGTAATCTTGAGTTGCAATGATTATAATAAGAGTATTCAACCTTGGTGGAGAACCAAGCAGAACAACAACAACATCTCCACCTAAACTAAAGGCCAAAGTTGTTAAAAAAGTTCCATCTAAGTTATCTAGGCCAACCACCGGAAGCATTTAAAGGGAAACCACTCAGCAAGCTCTAGTGCCCAAAACTGTTGAATCCACACCAATGGCCTCCTCTCAAAAAACTAAAAAGAAAGATCAAGAGAAATGTCTCCTGACAGCTCAACTTGAGTTGAAAGGTTTTAATTTCATTGAGTTCATGGAATGGAGCATTGCTAAGATGAAATCAAAACTGATAGCTGCAACTCATGTTGAAATAGAGATATCAACATAGTTGGCTAGAAGAAGGAGGGCTGAATCAAAAAGGAAGCAAGCAGAAAAGGTCAAGCATGAGTTCAAAGATAAGCAACAAATGAAGATGTTCCTCAAATACTATGGCTTCACTGGTAAATAAGTAGGACCAATGAGTATGTCCACTCTATCTGAATATAAGAGGAATCAAACAAAATGTTTCAGCTGGAGATCTCTAAAAATTTAAAAAAGCCAGGGTGCAATAGGAAAGAAAGCAAACAAGAACAAAGAAAACTAGGTCTTCCCATCTACCAACTGAGCCTCCAGCATCTCCAGACTCTGAATCTACCTCCTCTGATGACAATCAGCCAATCTCCTTAATCCTTTCTAAAAAGAATATTATGCCAAAAAGATTTATAAAGGTAAGGGTTATTAACCTATAAGTAGAGGAGAAGATAATCAAAGGAACCAAAGTTTTTGGTGCTGGGTATGTCTCCTAGATGAAGAAATTTACTGTCAAGAGGGAAAATGGAGAGATCATATACTATGACCATGAAAATGCAGTCTTTGTTCTGCCCCTTAACATCCTATAGCAAATTACTGAGTAATTAAACATTTTTGAATATAAGAATGAGAAGTCTAAAATGCTACTGCAAAAAGTATTGTGCTTAGTTAAAGCTGATGTTGGTGAAGAGATACCAGAAACTCTACTATCAGCTTATGATCCAATAGTGGAGTAGGAATATGTCACACCCCCGCTAAAAGCGGAAACACGGGGATGTAACGAGAATGGGATCGTCATAACACATGGTAAGCGATAGAGAGCAATATATATAATGATGACATGTGTGTCATGACGACACCCGACGACAGGTGACTTGTGTCGTGTTTAGTCAATGTCCACAACACATAGCCATGAGTAACATGATGATGATAACACATATACACATATGATAAAAATGTAAATGTTAATTCCCACACACCGGAACAAGTCTCAAAAGTTGATAATTGTTTACGTGCGTTACATTGTTCAAAAGATTGTTTATCAAAATGAGCTAAGTCCAAAAATGCATCCTAGGGTCTCCACTAAGGCAGCACACCTAGATTCCTGGACTTGCATGATCACCTGAAAAGATATGCTTAAAACGGTCAACAAAATTGTTGGTGAGCTCGCAGGTTTATGTAATAAAATTTAAGTGATGCTGTAATAGATAAGCGCGTCGGAATACCGTGAAGAATACGTATTACACAAGTAAATATCACATGACATGAGCTTTGCAACCAAACCTAGCGACGTACACAAAGAAATTGTCGCATATATTCACCCAAGGGCCCGTTCCTGGCCACTGATGGTACCAACTAGTATACCATCGAACGAGGGTGGGGGTGTCAACCCAGTAGTACTACCAATACCTAACCGTCGGTTCCCACACTGGAATTAAATAGTTGCAAAGATAGAACCACACAGCAGACCCAAGCATGTATCAAATAGTACTTGCAACACAGTATCACGTTGATTCCTTGTATGTAAAATGTATGTAAGTTGTACAGCATAAAAATTGTGTAAGCATACTTTTCCCCCAATTTGTAAATGATTGAAATAATGTATAAATGTGAAAAGGGCCACGAAACTCACTTGTTAAGTGGTAAGTATGTATGAGCGATGTATCCAAAATGTTGAATGCAAAAAACAGTCAAACACCTATTGACAGTATTATATAGCATTAATGACATGTTATATGTATAAGCGCGCAATAATGATGGATCGGTTCGGGTCGTATCGGATGGGTCACGTACAACACACACAGACTGACACACGTACTAGATCTTATGTAGATCCAAGTACAAGACATTGTCGCCACTAATGATGATATTTAAGTAAAAGTATCGTTGTTAATCGAAAGAATATTGAATAAGTGTCAATTGTTATAAGTCAATTTAGTCGTTCGTAAAGTGTTAGTTAAATTTGCTCCAAATAGTTTCTGTGCCCTTTCTCACGTTGACTTTAATCTTTGTGGCAACAATGGCATAATTGTGTTAGTGTTACCTCGACACCACACGACTTACTCACGCCACGCACAAGGGGTCAAACACAACACTTTCAGTCGCATACAAGGTCAGACGCACGACTCAACCTCCATTCGTGCGAATCAACCCTCAATCGTGCGAATCAGCTTCATTCGTACGATTGAGCCTTCATTCGTATGATTGGCCTTCAGTCGTACCACACAAACACCCAATCGCACGACTCAACTTCCATGCGCACGAATCAACCTTCAATCGTGCGAATTAGCTACTTTCGTACGACTGAACCTTCATTCGTGCGATTGGACCCCAGTCGTGCGAATCACATTCATTCGCACACATTCAGTCGGTCACCTGACTCAATCGCACACAATCACTCAATCGCATGACTCATTGCATACACTCAATCGCACCGCATGACTCAATCGCACACAGACACTCGGTCGCACAACTTCAGTCGCACGACATGCCTAGTCGCACAACTCAGTCGCGCGATTGATCAGACGCAATGATCCAGTCGCCGACCCACTCAGTCGCACGGCTCAATCGCATAGATGACCAGTCCGCCTGATCTGCAGAATCGCGACTGTGGTCGGGATGAGCAGCCCCGAGCTGACTCTAAACACGGGTTTGACACCACTAGGACCTCCAGAAACACTCAACAAACATACACAAGTATAAAACACAAGCAAAGAGACCTCACACGCACCCATACGACCTTGTGTGTTCGGGTTGAACCCGAACACCCGAAACCCTAGTTTGGACAGCCGTGAAAAGGCTAAGAAATGGACAACCAAAGACAACTACCTGCTAAGGAGGGGTAGTCTATGTTGTAGACGGTGTCAAGACGAAGAAAACGGGACCTCTCGGGTCGGATTTGGTGCTAAGATGGTGTTTTTGTGTGTGAAGAGATGAAGATGAAGAAGATGGTGATAATGAAGATTAGGGCTGGAATATGGGTATTTATATCCAGCCCAAGTTTCCAAAATTACAAGTTTAGTCCCTGCACTTAACCCCCGAGTTTTCCCAAATTTTGTTCGGTTGAAAAACGACTTCGTTAGGTTTTTATATTAATTGTAAAAGTTCATTTAATGTTATTATGACTTAAGAAATGGTTATATTAAAACATTTATTATATTTATAAAATGATATATTAAGCGTTTTCAAAAATGAAAGTTGTAAAGGTCTTTTTAAGGTTCACACACGGTTTTAAGCGAATGCACACACAACGATAATATTGCACACATGATATCCACATAATGAGTCAAATAATGATGAGGAATGACTAAACATGGAATAGATAACGGTCAAACACGTCAATTGACGGACCTTAAGGTGACGGATGTCACAGTATCCCCCAGTTGAGAGAATTTCGTCCCGAAATTCAGCTGGAGTTAGGTCCAAGAGTGTCATCCTCGAAAAGATGTGGATATTTGAGTTTCATCTGATCTTCACGTTCCCATGTAAACTCTGGCCCTCGTTTTGAATTCCACCTTACGCGAACAATAGGTATTCTACTGCGCTTCAGTTGCTTGACCTTTCGATCCATGATCTCAATGGGTTCTTCAACAAAATGAAGCTTGTCGTCGATCTTGATTTCCTCGATTGGCACGTGAAGGGATTCATCGGCCAAACATTTCTTGAGGTTTGACACATGAAAAGTATCATGCACACCGCTAAGCTCTTGTGGCAACCTTAACCGGTAAGCCACTGGACCGATCCTTTCAGTGATCTCAAATGGTCCAACGTATCTTGGGGCTAACTTCCCTTTCTTTCCGAATTGAACGACTCCTTTCCAAGGGGAAACTTTGAGTAACACACGATCCCCAACATTGAATTCTAGAGGCTTCCGACGATTGTCGGCGTAGCTCTTTTGACGATCTCGCGCGGCTTTGAGTCGATCTTTGATTTGGAAAATCTTGTCTGTTGTTTCTTGGATGATCTCTGGGCCTGTCAGCTGACTTTCACCAATTTCGGCCCAACAAACGGGAGATCTGCATTTCCTTCCATATAACGCTTCAAATGGAGCGCATCCAATGCTTGTATGGTAGCTGTTGTTGTAGGAGAACTCAATCAACGGTAAATGAGCATCCCAGCTACCACCAAAATCGATTACACACGCTCTCAACATATCTTCTAGCGTCTGTATGGTGCGTTCACTTTGGCCATCTGTTTGAGGGTGATAGGCTGTACTCATGTCTAACCGAGTACCCATTGCCTTCTGTAGTGTCTGCCAAAAACGTGAAGTGAATCTGCTATCACGGTCGGATATGATTGACACCGGCACCCCGTGCCGTGTCACGACCTCTTTGATGTACAATCTTGCCAACTTATCCATCTTGTAATCTTCTCGGATAGGCAAGAAGTGTGCTGATTTCGTCATTCGATCAATAATGACCCATATCGAGTCATGACCGCTGTTTGTTCTAGGGAGTTTGGTGATGAAATCCATTGCTATGTTCTCCCATTTCCACTCGGGAATTTCAGGCTGCTGCAATAATCCCGATGGTTTCTGATGTTCAGCTTTGACTTTCGAACACGTCAAACATCGACTGACGTATAAGGCAATGTCTTTCTTCATGCCTGGCCACCAGTACAGATCCTTAAGATCATGATACATCTTGTCTGCACCAGGATGAATAGAATATCGCGTCTTGTGGGCTTCATCCATGACTAAGGTTCGAACACCTCCCCATTTGGGTACCCATATGCGATCCATGAAGTACTGAATACCGTCATCCTTGCGAATCATCTGTTTATCTAACCCCCGGAACTCTTCTCCCGCAAGGTTTTCTTCTTTCAATGCCTCACTCTGTGCAATTTGAATCTGAGCTTTTAAGTTGGTTTGAATGGTCAATCCCAACGCTCGTGCACGTAACGGTTTCACACGTTCTTTGCGACTTAAGGCATCAGCCACTACATTAGCTTTCCCCGGATGATACCGGATTTCACAATCGTAGTCGCTAAGAAGCTCTACCCAACGTCGTTGGCGCATGTTGAGTTCCTTCTGATCCAGAATATGTTGAAGGCTTTTATGATCGGTGAAGATGATGCATTTGGTGCCATACAAGTAATGCCTCCAGATCTTGAGTGCAAATACTACAGCGCCCAACTCAAGATCATGAGTGGTGTAGTTCTTTTCGTGCACTTTAAGTTGTCGCGAAGCGTAGGCAATCACCTTGTCCTTCTGCATCAATACACATCCCAATCCTTGATGTGACGCATCGCAGTAGACCACAAAATCATCTGTTCCGTCTGGGAGAGACAGTATCGGTGCGTTGCACAACTTCTCTTTCAACGTTTGGAACGCTTGTTCTTGTGCAAATCCCCAGTCAAACTTCTTGTCTTTCTGAGTAAGCAGGGTCAACGGCTGCGCGATCTTTGAGAAATTCGCTATGAAGCGACGATAATAACCGGCCAATCCTAAGAATTGCCGTATCTCCGATGGTGTCTGGGGCGTATCCCATTTCTTCACCGCTTCGATCTTGCCGGGATCTACGTGAATCCCGTCCTCATTGACCACATGACCCAAAAATTTCACTTCCCGCAGCCAAAACTCACACTTTGAGAACTTGGCGAAAAGTTTCTCTTCGCGTAGCAGCTCCAGAATAGCCCGAAGATGTTCTACATGATCCTCTTTTGATCGGGAATAGATAAGTATATCGTCTATGAACACGATCACGAACTTATCCAAGTATGGTTTGCACACCCGATTCATTAGATCCATGAACACAGCTGGTGCGTTGGTCAACCCAAACGGCATGACCAAGAACTCATAGTGCCCGTAACGAGTTCTGAACGCAGTCTTCGGTATGTCGTCCTCGAAGACCCTTAGCTGATGATAACCAGAACGAAGATCGATCTTTGAAAAATACGAAGCTCCTTGCAGCTGATCAAATAAATCGTCGATCCTGGGGAGAGGATATCGGTTCTTCACCGTTAACTTGTTCAGTTCACGGTAATCGATGCACATGCGGAACGATCCATCCTTCTTCTTGACAAATAGTACCGGCGCTCCCCACGGTGAATGACTCGGTCGAATAAAACCCTTCTCCAGTAGTTCCTGTAATTGACTAGACAACTCTTGCATCTCGGATGGTGCTAGTCGATATGGCGTTTTCGCTACCGGTGTAGCTCCAGGAACCAACTCAATACGGAATTCCACCTGTCGTGGAGGAGGTAAACCAGACAAGTCATCTGGAAATACTTCTGGGTAGTCCCGTACCACTGGAATATCCACCAACTTCCTTTCCTCGTCTTTCTTTTCAACTACATGAGCCAGAAAAGCGTAGCACTGCTTTCGTAGACTCTGGCGTGCTTTTATGCAGGAAATCAACTTTAAGCTCTTACCCGGTCGTTCTCCCTGAACTTTGAGTACTTCCCCGTTTGGCATAGGAATACGTACTACTTTGTCTCGGCAAACAATCTCTGCTCCATTCTGCGACAACCAATCCATACCCACGATCACGTCGAAGCTTCCTAACTCGAAGGGTATCAAGTCTATGTCGAATGTATGATCCTCCAACGTCAACGAACACTTCCTAACAATCTCATCGGCCTGAGCAACCTTACCATCGGCCATTTCTACGGAGTAGCTAGTTTCTAGCCTACTAGGACTCAAATCAAGCAATTGCACAAACTCGGAAGAAATAAAACTATTGTCTGCTCCAGTATCAAATAATATAGATGCGAAGTGATGATTGAGTAAGTGCGTACCCGTGACAACATTCGGGTCCTGACGGGCATCGTTAGCTCCAATGACGAATGCACGTCCCCGAGCTGCGTTCCCCTGAGTAGCCGGGCCTTGATTCCCAGCGATAGCCAACACCTGCTGCTGGTTGTTCCCCTGTTGACCCGGTGCCCGATTCAGCCTGGGGCACATATTTCTGTAGTGATCGGGGCTCCCACACTCAAAGCAAGCCCTTGCATTCCCGGCGGGGTTAACCGCGTTGACGGGTGCTACAAAATTCGGTGCCGTTCTGCAATCTCTTGCCAAATGACCCGGGCGCTTACAGTTAGCGCACACCCGGCACTGCGTCCCTGGGGGATGATGATAATTGCACCTGTCACATTTGGGGTGCGGCCCCACATACTCTCTTCTGGCCTGAGACACCGCCACAAAATTCCTGGTCGGCTTAGACCTCTTCTCAAACCTTCCGGCACTCGACCGGCTCGATTCCCCAACATCCTTTCTCTTCTCGGCCCCTCGGCCCAATACCCCTGTTCTAACCATCTCATCAGTCAGAGCGCCAGCTTTCAGAATTGCGCTCTGAATAGTAGGAGGAGCGGCTGCTGTAACCATCGCTCTAATTTGAGGCGCCAGTCCCCAAATGTACCTCTCGATCCTTTTTGATTCCGGCGTAACCAGATGCGGAACCAGTCTAGCCAGCTCATGAAAACGATCAGTATAAGCTGCATGCCCTGCCCCCACCATAGCATGATTCCAAAACTCATGCTCCAGTTTCTGCATCTCGTTGAGAGGGCAGTATTCCTCGGTAATCAAGGCTTTGAACTCGTCCCACGACATTTGCATCGCGGATTCTCTTCCTCGAGCTTGGATCTGAGTGTTCCACCAGGTTAGGGCTTTACCCTGTAGAGAACAAGTAGCATACTTGATCCTCTGGCTGTCGAGGCACTCACTGATGTCGATCACTGCCTCCATCTTTTCCAACCACCTGGTTAGGGCTATCGCCCCACCTTTTCCATCGAATTCTCTTGGCTTACAAGCCACAAACTCCTTGTACGAGCATCCCCGACGAGCATTGACCACTCCAGTCTCGATACCGGCAGTACCACCATTCCCGGTTTCTTGGTTGCTCTCGTTTCCAGTCGGGTTCCCGTTTCCCGTTTCAGTTTCTATCCCACCTTGAGCTCCATCATCGTTGCCACCATCCCCGTGAGGGTGGTGTTGTTGAAGTGCGTCGCTCACTTGGGCCACGATAGTAGGAATCAGTGCGGCCAATTGTTGAGCGATCAGGGCTGCCATGTCGGCGTTCTCTGTTCCTTGACTGTTGCTGGCAGGAGCATCATTTGCTCTTGGTGCTCTGCCTCTGCCTCGGCCTCTGCCCCTTGGGGCTTCACTCCCGCCACTACTGCTTCGGGTGACTCTTCGAGGCGGCATGTTCTAATCATAAAAGAGGTAACATATCAGCTTTAGTCACCATAAGATACAAATGTATTCCACTTATCAAATTCCAATGTTCATGTTCAGGTCGGCCAGACCACCATGCAGCCCATTTCAAGCATATTCTCGGTATACCGGTGATGTTTATATATAGGGTTCCCCGCAGCGTTCCCACCACACCCACGATGTACGGAGAATGATGCCTGATCCGGTTACATGACATCCGACTTTCCTTTACATTATATCCATAATAATCCATCATAACAGTTGTAAGTCCATGCATACAATCACGTTTAGTCTAACGGAGGTTGTCTATTTCCTCATTCTTCGAGGTTTCAGACATATTCCTCCTCAGAGTTAATCTCAATGTCCAAGGTCAAGCACAATAGTATGATCTGTGATGATCTCTTCGGGTTAATACCCGGATCTGATAAACTAACTCGGCGCGCAGAGGGAACGGAAGATCCAATAGTAGCATTCCCCTAAAAGAGTGAGCACAAGGGCTCTCTCATAGGGTAGAAAGATCACATAACAAATAGATGAACAAATCAAGCAGCGAGGAACACATACACGAGATATAATATGCATACCGAGTCCTAGCATGCAAATCTACATGAAGGTTCCTAGGTTATAGTCTAGGTCAAGCGTATTGCCTAATTCTCTATAACCAATGGCTCTGATACCAATCTGTCACACCCCCGCTAAAAGCGGAAACACGGGGATGTAACGAGAATGGGATCGTCATAACACATGGTAAGCGATAGAGAGCAATATATATAAATGATGACATGTGTGTCATGACGACACCCGACGACAAGGTGACTTGTGTCGTGTTTAGTCAATGTCCACAACACATAGCCATGAGTAACATGATGATGATAACACATATACACATATGATAAAAATGTAAATGTTAATTCCCACAACCCGGGAACAAGTCTCAAAAGTTGATAATTGTTTACGTGCGTTACATTGTTCAAAAGATTGTTTATCAAAATGAGCTAAGTCCCAAAAATGCATCCTAGGGTCTCCACTAAGGCAGCACACCTAGATTCCTGGACTTGCATGATCACCTGAAAAGATATGCTTAAAACGGTCAACAAAATTGTTGGTGAGCTCGCAGGTTTATGTAATAAAATGTAAGTGATGCTGTAATAGATAAGCGCGTCGGAATACCGTGAATACAGTTATTACACAAGTAAATATCACATGACATGAGCTTTGCAACCAAACCTAGCGACGTACACAAAGAAATTGTCGGCATATATTCACCCAAGGGCCCGTTCCTGGCCACTGATGGTACCAACTAGTATACCATCGAACGAGGGTGGGGGTGTCAACCCAGTAGTACTACCAATACCTAACCGTCGGTTCCCACACTGGAATTAAATAGTTGCAAAGATAGAACCACACAGCAGACCCAAGCATGTATCAAATAGTACTTGCAACACAGTATCACGTTGATTCCTTGTATGTAAAATGTATGTAAGTTGTACAGCATAAAAATTGTGTAAGCATACTTTTCCCCCAATTTGTAAATGATTGAAATAATGTATAAATGTGAAAAGGGGCCACGAAACTCACTTGTTAAGTGGTAAGTATGTATGAGCGATGTATCCCAAATGTTGAATGCAAATAAACAGTCAAACACCTATTGACAGTTATTATATAGCATTAATGACATGTTATATGTATAAGCGCGCAATAATGATGGATCGGTTCGGGTCGTATCGGATGGGTCACGTACAACACACACAGACTGACACACGTACTAGATCTTATGTAGATCCAAGTACAAGACATTGTCGCCACTAATGATGATATTTAAGTAAAAGTATCGTTGTTAATCGAAAGAATATTGAATAAGTGTCAATTGTTATAAGTCAATTTAGTCGTTCGTAAAGTGTTAGTTAAATTTGCTCAAAATAGTTTCTGTGCCCTTTCTCACGTTGACTTTAATCTTTGTGGCCAAACAATGGCATAATTGTGTTAGTGTTACCTCGACACCACACGACTTACTCACGCCACGCACAAGGGGTCAAACACAACACTTTCAGTCGCATAACAAGGTCAGACGCACGACTCAACCTCCATTCGTGCGAATCAACCCTCAATCGTGCGAATCAGCTTCATTCGTACGATTGAGCCTTCATTCGTATGATTGGCCTTCAGTCGTACCACACAACACCCAATCGCACGACTCAACTTCCATGCGCACGAATCAACCTTCAATCGTGCGAATTAGCTACTTTCGTACGACTGAACCTTCATTCGTGCGATTGGACCCCAGTCGTGCGAATCACATTCATTCGCACACATTCAGTCGGTCACCTGACTCAATCGCACACAATCACTCAATCGCATGACTCATTCGCATACACTCAATCGCACGCATGACTCAATCGCACACAGACACTCGGTCGCACAACTCAGTCGCACGACATGCCTAGTCGCACAACTCAGTCGCGCGATTGGCTCAGACGCATGATCCAGTCGCACGACCCACTCAGTCGCACGGCTCAATCGCATAGATGACCCAGTCGCCTGATCTGCAGAATCGCGACTGTGGTCGGGATGAGCAGCCCCCGAGCTGCTCTAAACACGGGTTTTACACCACTAGGACCTCCAGAAACACTCAACAAACATACACAAGTATAAAACACAAGCAAAGAGACCTCACACGCACCCATACGACCTTGTGTGTTCGGGTTGAACCCGAACACCCGAAACCCTAGTTTGGACAGCCGTGAAAAGGCTAAGAAATGGACAACCAAAGACAACTACCTGCTAAGGAGGGGTAGTCTATGTTGTAGACGGTGTCAAGACGAAGAAAACGGGACCTCTCGGGTCGGATTTGGTGCTAAGATGGTGTTTTTGTGTGTGAAGAGATGAAGATGAAGAAGATGGTGATAATGAAGATTAGGGCTGGAATATGGGTATTTATATCCAGCCCAAGTTTCTAAAATTACAAGTTTAGTCCCTGCACTTAACCCCCGAGTTTTCCCAAATTTTGTTCGGTTGAAAAACGACTTCGTTAGGTTTTTATATTAATTGTAAAAGTTCATTTAATGTTATTATGACTTAAGAAATGGTTATATTAAAACATTTATTATATTTCTAAAATGATATATTAAGCGTTTTCAAAAATGAAAGTTGTAAAGGTCTTTTTAAGGTTCACACACGGTTTTAAGCGAATGCACACACAACGATAATATTGCACACATGATATCCACATAATGAGTCAAATAATGATGAGGAATGACTAAACATGGAATAGATAACGGTCAAACACGTCAATTGACGGACCTTAAGGTGACGGATGTCACAAATATGACCAGTAGAGGGATACCTACTTCATAACCAGATCAGCAACTAGAAGGGTAGGTTACTCCAGAAAGCAACTTGTGTGCTTTAACAAGTTTGAGATAACTGACCTAAACAGATTGAGACTAAGAAACCCCAGCAATGATTTTGAGGTAAGGGAAGTGGAAAAGGTGTTGATGATAATCTACAAATCATATCTAGAAAAGTCAAGGTAGGCTTCAGAATAAAGAAGAAAAATGCAACAGTCTAAAGCTATTGAAGCCACCCCATCTCCCCAACCACAATCACCTCCTATTACTTCACAACCCGCTCAAACTACTAAGCATGTTTCTCCACAAGTCTAACAAGATCCTCAAACAGCTAAATCTCTAACACAATAACAGCCAAAAATATCAAAAGGTGAAGTGGCCATCAGTACAGCTGCCGAAAGAATAAGAAGAGATTGGGACAAGCCTGAGCAAGATGATGAAGAAGAATTCAAAGAATCAGATGAAGACTTAGGAGATGATGGTACAATTTTCAACTGGGGCTATGATTTGAAGAGTGAGAGATTCTTCATTGAAAGAAAGAACAAGTCTAAATCCTTCTTTCTGACTAGGTTGGAAGTTTTGAACCTTGACTCTGTAGACCAACAGAAAATGTTCACCTCAGAATATGAAGGCATGCAAGATAAGTATTAATCAATGGCTTTTATTATGATGATGAAGATTAGGAATAGAGTTGAAACAAATAAAAGTGGAGACAAAGAAGAAGTTATTCTACATGTGACTCCATTGAGCATTCATGATCCAATGACCCATTGGAGTTACAATTCCTCTACTGAACCTCTTGTCTAACTTATTTTGGTGCTGGAAAGATTGAAGTACAACCATATGAATTGGTTACAGTTTCTAGACACAACATGAAGGATTTGGTAAATATATCTCTTGAAAACCCCTGAAGAGATAGTAGAGGATACATGCATTAACTACTGCTGAAAAGGATATCTGGAAGATGAGGAACATTTTGGTAGCCTCATCCTAGGGTGAATTTGTTGATCCATAGAGAATATGAAGCTAGCAAAAACTAAAGAATTCAGCATTGGCTGCCAATTGCCGAATTCTGCCAAGTGCTTAATCAACTGTCGATCGGCATATGTCGGGTGACTGTTGATCAACATATGTTGAACCACTACCGGTCAGGACTTACCTGATGTGCTAATGATCGACTGCTGTTGGTCAACACCGAAATCCATGAGCTGTTGATCAACTGTTACATAAGACAAGACTGTTTGTATCGATGACTGATGTGTTTTGCCTTATGGAGACAACATAGTACTGAAGCTGCCTAACTCGAATGTGCTGATTGTTTGTCTTATTGTACATTTTAAACCTAGAATAGTTTATTCTTATTCTTTAGATTTTATAGTATTAAACCCTCATACTTTTATAGTATAGGTAAGCTTATTTAGCCACTTGTGTATCTGCTGATTATAAATCTTTGTACTCGGTTTTGATTAATCAATTGAATACTTTGAAAAAAAAATTATGCACTTATCTCTACTCAAATTATTTATGTTTATTAGTAAGTAGTTAACTTAGATTCTGCATTTGTTAACTACTGATCAAATAGAAAAGTCTTTTTAATCCATAGCCTGATCCAACAAATTTAGAGAACAGTTGAAATCATTATGGTTGATACTATCTCAAGACTAACTAGAAGTATTAATGATCAGCATGTTCTTACAATCACTAAACAAACTGTGAGACAGTGTTTACAGTTTGGTGATTATGCAGGTCAACCAAGTGAGATAGATGAAGATGAGTTGTTGACATTCTATGCTAACATTGGTATGAGGGAGGATTTGAGGGAAAACAGATAGTTAAAGGACAAATGGATTTGCAATGGAGATTTTTAGTCAACTACTATCAGTATTGGTTATTAATGGAATAAACAAGATGGAATGATATCCCCCTTACCACTTCCTCTGCCATATGTGCCTTATGCACTAACCAACCATTTAATATGTCTGGTTATGTGTTTAATGGTATGTTATCCAGTGTTGGTGAAGGTAGAAGACAAATGTTCCTGATGTACCCAAAATTTATCTAGTGTTTAATCAACCAAGAGTTCCCTAATATAGTTAGTGTTGGACCTATAATGAATCTATCACACTACAATGCCAAGTCTTACAACTATATCAAGAAGAAGGATCCTAGAAGTTATTATAGTGGGGCATTCTTCCCTCTATTACCTTGGATATTGGAACAAATTGGTCAAGGCAATATTAAAAGTGAAGAGGACCAACAAGAAGAACCAGAAAAAGAATAGGCTGAAGAAGCTGTTCAAGCTCAAGGAGCATTACAAGATAAACCTGAAGCAAAAATTCAACATGAGGTTGATCTACATGATGTTGAAGAAGAGGTTATTATGGAAGGAAAAGAAGAAATATCACCACAAGCTTATGTAGGTGGTGATCCTTATATTGCTTCTCCTAATCATACACCATCACCTATTCCATCTTAGGTTTCATCTCCATTTCACATGGCTCCTGCTCATATGTCACTACCTGCTGCTATTGTTGCTGAATCAACAAGTTCTCGTGAATTTATGAGGAGTAACAACATGTGCTATAAAAACAACCAGCAAGGCAACCGAATTCTGAATACCACCTTCTGAAGCATCACAGAATCAGTTGGTCAAGTGCAAACACAACTCCGGTGAATCAGACACAAATGAGATCATTTATGATTTACAACTAAATCTAAAAAGAATGGAAAAGATCATGAGCAGAAAAGATAAAGTTATAACTAATAGAACCTATGAATTGATCTTGAAAGATAATAAGATTAAAGGTTGAAATCAATCATGGAGAAGATGAAGAATAAGATTAACGAGCACATTGAGAATGCAAACATACAGATAATAGTTATTGATGGTCAAGACAGACCGATCAATGCTCAATTCGAAAAGATTATTGAGTTAGAGAACAAAGTTCAGGAACTAACTCAAAGAATTAGTCTACTTGAAGAATGGATGATAAAAAAAGAAAATGATGATGTTTATCAAGATAAAGGAAAAGAGTCGGGCAAATATGAGTTTGATGACATCTTTAGTTCTAACAGTGATGATGATGATGATAAAGGAGGCGATGAAAGATCTCCCAAGAGGCATAAAAAATTTCAGCCTATTGAAGCCCCTAAAGATAGACCTAGCACCTCTGGAAAACCTATTGATGAACACAGTCTAGCTATGGTTCCATATACTACGCATGCTTCTACTCAAATAGAAGAAAAGGATGCAATGAGTTCATTGATTGAGGAACTAGATGTCTACTCTTCAGTAGACTTTTTCATTGATGAAGATAACTTAGACATCATCAAAGAATCTAGCATACCAACTGGTCCATTTGTGCTGATTCCACAAAAGCCCATCATATTTGAAAGAGAAATACAACTTCAAAAGGTTCAATTGTCACTCTTACTAAAGAGCAAAAGAAACTCATCATGAAGTTATTGGATAAATTTAAAGCACAAGAAAGAAAAGGAAGAAGCAATAGTGATTGAGACTATTAAAATTGCTGAGGCCACAGTGTCTGGTTCATCTGAACTTCAGACCTATTCAAGAAGAAGAAGGTATTTGGCTGAAAGGGATTAAGGAAAGCGACCTGTTGTGGAAGAAGATACACCAAAGACTAAGAAGCTAAAAAGAGAAGAAAAGTTAAGTAGCACTGGAATTGCTCAGTTCATGTAAAAACATCTTTAAGCCACTAAGTCGTTGGCCATTCAACAATAAATAATAGATCTTGAAGAAGATGAGATTGAAGGATGATACACACGTGAGGAAAGTATTTATGATGAGCCTAAATTTCAAGAAAGTCCTTAAAGGAAAGAAACTATTATGGAAGAAATGGTGGAAAAGCCCAAACTAATGATCAGATGGTGAAAGCCATGTTCTAGATAAAACAGGGACATGATGTTGATCAAGTGTTTAGTATGACTTATGAGGCCATGACTGAAGAGGTAGAAAAGGTGGAAAGACTATTGGATCCATCCATAGACACAGAGTATGAGTTGAAGAAGACTGAAGAGTCAAAAAAAGGCAAAGCTGTTTCCTCCTCTACTATTATTCAACCTTCTTCCAGTCAACCACCAGTTTTGTATCCATTTCCTGATTCGTACAAAATGATAGATAGGAAAATGAAGGAATTTTTAGCAAGGAATGGGTACACTAAGACGAATTTGTGTCCCATGAAAACCAACTCTCTTAGAGCTACAATGCTCAAAACCATTCATGATTTAAAAGAAAAGATGAAGAGTGTAGAAGATGATATGATTCAAAGACAACCAAGTCAAAGAAGGTCAGCAAAACAAGTTCAAGTCACTGGAGTTGATCATGATACTCTATCACCTCTGTTGAGCAAACACTTAGATTGGTTCAAACAACCTTCTTAGTTGCAATCAAAAGAAGTTCTGACCACATCTGAGATGCTCCAAGGTGTTTCTGCTCCAAAAGGCAAAACGAATATGAAGATTATTGCTTAGAAGTATTATTTAGACTGGAACATGTTTATGGTTAAGAGAATCTTAGGTTTAGTTTAATTCTTCACAAAATACACTGACCTTGTCAACACTAAAGATTCGTGACCTAAAAGAACTTATGGACTTGGATTTAATCAATCACTCTACATTGTCAAGGGGTATTCAATTTTGAAGAATTTTGAAGATGTTTAAAAGAAGCAATAATTAACTTTAAAGCTCTGAAGGAAATGATCATTAGAAAAGATAGATCATTCAGTAACCCCATTGACCAAAGGAAGAAGACGAAGACAATAGAGGAGTTGGTAATCCCTAAAGGTAATGTAAAGCAAACTGAGGAGTTGAAAAGAAAAAGAGTTGCATGAACACACCAATCAATGCCAATTTCAAATTTAAAGTATGATGAAACTACATGTGAGTTGGTAATTAAAAGAAAAGGTAAGGTCGGTACAGACATAAGAGCATTAAGTGCTTATGAAGTGCGGCTCATAGATGAATCATATATTCATTATATGTGTACTAGTCACTTTGATAGTCCGACTAACAAGTTGGGTGAAGACGAATGGCTGTTGGTTTTGAAATGCGTATGGATCTTGAAGATCGCTTATGACATAAATAACATAAAAGAGAGGCAAAAAAAGAAACAGGGTGCCTCTATAGTAAAGTTTGATATCAATACTTTAAAGAGTTGGTGATTCATAGAGATCGTTTATCTATCATAGTTATGTATGATCCTCAGTCATTGAAACAGATCCCAATCGATGAGATTCTAAGGATGAGAGAATTGACTATACATGTACTTGAAAGAAGCAAAATGAAATAGGCAAGATAGTTTCAAACCATGATAAACTAAATTCTAGATCCTACTAATCCCAATTAAGATTATTAACCTGAAGAAACATCAACAAATGTAGTAGCACTCCCAACAATAACAACACCAGCAACAACTATAGTATTAGCATCACCAACAACAATAGCAACAACATTAGCATCAACCTCCGCAACAGTTCAAGAATCATCTTCTCAACAACGACAAGCTACTACAGAAGATCCACCAAAATCTTCATAACTTCCATCAAATACTTATGTAAAAAAAGAACTATGGCCAAGTATTACAAATCCGCACTGACAAATACGTATGTTGTAAGAACAAATGTGGCAGAAGAAAAACAAATTCTTATACAGTTATTTTGTACAAGGTGTTAGTCAATCTCAGATTGTATGTCAAGGTAGTTTACTAAAATGTAGTGTAAAACCTATAAATAGATAAAGTTTTTGCCCTTTATGTAATTCTAAAAACCTTGAAATAACAGAAAACCCTAATTATAATATTGAATCAAATCATCAATATACAAGCATACTATGAGTATTTCTATTGCTTTTAATAATTGATTATTGTAATTCCACTCCAATTAATCATTCAATATATTTGATCCTATTGATTATTACCTAGTTATCCACAATCCTAATCATAAATACCTTCCAAGAATTTGATGATTGTAAAACACACTTAAAGTGTTTTTGTAACCTAATTATGAATGTCGTGTAAAACTAAAATTCTAAAATTTTCCAATGTGTAGTAAATCCACATAATTTGCCTTGAACCTTTTTGGAACCCTCTGGTTATATCTGATTATAAAAGCTCATCCATGGTGAATCTTGATTGAAAAATGGTCCGGATAATGATTTTTACCTGAAAACAAAAACGAACAATCATAATTAGGGTAGAACCCACATCTTAATCAATAAATGGTCCTAGACGTGTTTATAAGTATGATTAAGTTTTCGAACCCTAACATCAATCTTTAAATGTATAGTAATTCAATGTCTACATCCTCTTCACCTCTTAGAACCCATATGTTGACCATCACTTTTAGAACCCTAACACCAATCGATTTTGAAAACAAAGTTGGAAGCCTGATCATTTAATTGAAGGGACAGTACTATCCATGTTCGAAGAAGAAGAGGGGTTAATATATATTCAGAGTGCAAATGGTAAAAGACAGATTTGTCCTCACGTCTTATGCACGTGATGAGGTATCCTATTAATTTTAAACAGACGTTTGTGTTAGTACCTTGATGTCTTGTAGAAACTAACCTTAATACCCCCAATATGTTATAAAAACACATTAGTAGCCAGGGTGTTCTTTTCTAGAAACCATAAGGACTAACGGTGTAGTTAACTCTTATTTTAATTTAATTTGTAGTGAATCCATAATGGACTTTAAACTGAAATTTAAAAAACTTATAAGTTAGAATAAGCTTCAATAGGAGAGACGGTAATTACATTTAAAAAAAACTTCTACCTTATCATATTTATCAACATAAAAGTTATTTTTACATATAACTTACACAAACTATATAGCATATACATTAAGGAGAACTTGTTTTTTTATTGTAAAGGAAAATTAAATTTTAATAACCTATATTATCAACTATTGGTCAATATTAATCTCAACTAACAATCTGACCATTATTAATTCTAACTTTTAATTTTGTTACCAATAACAATACCAGTCTAAATGTTCATTAACTACTTTAGTTCTTTATAATATGGCAGGTGACGTTGCTCGTAATGTGGCATGTCACTTGGTGTATATACTATAATGACAATAAAAAAATGTAAAAGTAACAATATAAGCTACTATAATTTATCTATGCTTCCCTTCCTCGTGTGTGTGCCTTCCCCGCGTGTGTGTTACAAAAATAAGACCAAAAACTAATAATAATACTAACAATAAAAGGTGGTTATCGGTACTCGGTAGCCCACAACGTCGCACCGGTGAATTGCTTGTTTTTAGTTTAACCTAACATGAAATATAGATAATTAATACCCTCAATTTCCATAATAGGGGTAATACCGTTAGGCACGTGACATACCAGGATATCAGCCATTAGTTACACCAAACGACGTAACATTTACAAAACATAATTTTCCATTTAAATTAAAGTTTCCCAAATTCAGAGTTAAATATGAACGTGAAAGTAATGCGGAAGCATATAACTTCATAACTCAAATGGCTCAAACACGCACAAAAACCAAATAAGTATAATGTGTAGAAAAATACAATTGTTCTCTGTCGACCCAACAAATGATGAATGATATGATGTGATGATCCTAGACGTGCTCTCTTAAGAACCTGAAAGAAAAACATATTAAAGTGTTTCTCAAACCCAGTAGATATACTCAGAATTACCTCGCTATAATACGTACATTAACGGTCCGTGTATGAGGACTTAAGAACGGTGTAACACTAGTAAACAAGTGACATTACAGTAATATTGATCAAATGAAAATACGTTTAGAACACACGTTTATTTTACCCAAAAGAAAGTAAGTAAAGTGAGGCTAAGAACTCACCTTTAATGGACAGCAACACGTAAATACAAGCACAAATGATTAGGGTTCCGAATAACCTGAATTTAAATTTAATGTCTAATTAATATAAAATATTCGTATTTGAAGGGTACGGTTTCACGTTTCACGACTCGGTTACGGTGTTGGTTATCGGTATTTCCCATTCACCAGCAATCACATTCAACGTTAATTCACTCAAATGCTAGTTCACTTTGAATACATCAAAACCCAATTATCACGTATGCCAAATCATGTATAAAAATAGTCTTTATATATTCTAATTGTATAACTTGTTATAATAACACCCTATACGATTCTAATATATCATACACACCTCACAATCGTATAATAACCCAACCGAAACACACACACATATATATAAATATATCTTCAATATATATTACACATACATAGTCTATATTATACACTCATATAGCATACATTATGATTTATGCACACACAATCACATTCCAAAACCAACAATGATGAATGTCTGTTTATATATTTACATGCTTGAACACACAAATATATATATATACTTATATACAAAACAAAATACCAAACTAGGGCTGTACAAAAAGTTCGTAGCTCGAAGCTCGCTCGAAGTTCGCTCGAAAAAAGCTCGAAAAAAGCTCGGCTCGAAAAAAGCTCGAATCTAAACGAGCCGGCTCGGCTCGGCTCGAATTCTAAACGAGCCGAACTCGAGCCAGGGTTAGCTCGGTTCGAGCTCGGCTCGTGGCTCGGTTCGTTGGCTCGGCTCGTGGCTCGGTGCATATAATATATGTATATATATATTTATATAGTATAATTATTATTATTATTATTATTACTACTACTATTATTATGATTATTATTTTTATATTAGGATTTTAAAATGTTTTCTTAAAAATAAAAATGGATTCTTTTTTAAAACATTAAGTATTTTGTTTAAAAATATATATTTTGATAGTAAATTGTTTATATTCAAAATAATAATCTTTGTTCCCATAAGTACGGAGTACCCAACAAAATATAAAAACCCAAATATATATTTTTTATGTTTTCATATTAATTAATATGAAAAATTAAAAAAAATATTTAAATCGAGCCGGCTCGAACGAGCCACGAGCTGGCTCGAGCTTTTCACGAGCCGAACTCGAGCCGGTGTTTTGAGCTCGTTAAAAATTTTCGAGCCGGCTCGGCTCGGCTCGTTTACAGCCCTATACCAAACCCATTACAGCAGAATATATATATATATATATATATATATATATATATATATATATATATATATATATATATATATATATATATATATATATATATATATATATATATATATATATATATATATATATATATATATATTGCCATGGAGAATGCCAAGTACACACACATAGTGCATGCCATTCACACTTGCAGGATGCTAAACGCACACACACCCATATGATGAACATATAAACACAGCACACTTAAACGAAAATAAATATGCATACATGCTCCAGAATCACGCAAGCCACAACCACACACACACACGATCGCAGGCTCACACACACAATCACAGTCGCAGCCACACGCACATTCACAATCGCGTCTGCACACCTACCACAAAATACAACCAAACGCCCACTCCGTACACACAAAGCGACCTAAAACTACAATGAATCACACACACATCGCAGAATACATCCATGAATAACAACATGCTGGAACGCAACGAGGCCAAGCACAAATGCACAACCCTAACCGAAACCACGACAACCCGATCATAACGCCCCGAACGCGAAAACCGCAACCCAAAAGCAAAAGATGACGAAAAAGAGATCTAACCAGTGAAATGCGGAACGATTTCGACGATGTCTAGGGCTGTCGGAGTAACAACGGTTGCCGAACAAATGACAAGTACCGAGAAAAGGGTTGCCGGAGGGTCGCGCACGGTGGGGAGGTGGTTCAAAGGTGGAAACGGCAGCGGGAAGTTGAATTTTATTTAGAGTTAATTATTATTACTAACTGATTAATTATAAAGTAACGGAGAGAGGTTAAATAATGAAAACGGTATTAACCTAAAAACTCGGGTTGTCACAATATGTATATCTATAATTTATAATATATATAAAAGATGAATACGTATTTGTGTATATATATATATATATATTGTCTTATGTTGTTAAATTTAAAGGTTTAATGCATCTCGTTCTTCTTGAATTTTTATTTACTCCTTGAAAACATCATATCAAGTGATACTCTTTTGCAGTAACGAAACCAAAAATTGTTTCTTATGTGATCAATGTTTTTTGTTGATCAGATTTGTAAAAAACTACATTAAATTTTTCTTGTTGACCGAGCGATAAAGTCGGATCGCTTTGGGTCGGGTGAAAACAGACATAATTAGGTTGCATTGAGATGTTAACCAAAATAAGATATAAAAGCAAAATCAAAGAACACTTATATTTTATAGTTGTTTCCTACGTGTTGTTGTCTTTTGAGACCGTTCCATTACATCTTTAATCGACACCTTTGCAAAAATCTCCTCTTCAAAGTAACAAATACAAGAGTTGTTCATTCATCACTCATACGAGTACACAACTCCATCATTTTAACACAAATATGAAAAAGTCAACTCAACAACCAATAATTACACCCAAATGTGTGTGATTTGGATGATTACAACATTAATCAAACCTACAAAATTTACCTACATATGGATAAAAGGGATAGCTTTCTATTGCTTCATTGGATTCTTGTTAGTGTTTTTGAGTGAGGGGTTGTGAGGATGGCGGCCAGGTGGAGGCGGTTGCCACTCCGGTGAACCCAGACCTCAAACCGTTGCTGCAGTCGATGTGTTCTGTTGGGTGGACCCGCTTACCACCGGGTTTCTTCCGACCCCAAATCGAGGCGGCCCTTGTTCAAGGAGAGGAAGGGGATTTAGTCTTCGATAATCCACTTCCGCCATCGTCATCAGGTGTATGCACACAGTTGCTGACTGTGTTCTGTTTATCGTGCCCTAGGTGGCGGTGGTTTGGCGGTTGTGATGCATTTGCGCCTTTGCTCTGTTTTCGAGCCCTAGGTGGCAATAGCTAGCGGTGAGGTGGCTTTATATCATTATGATGGTTGTGGATAATATTGGTGCTCTACCTCCTGTTTTGGTTGGGGACGGGCCGGCGATTGACTTGTAACCGTCCTGGGCTCCAGCCGACTCTGTTGGCATTGTCGGTGGGGGAATGATGGCGGCGTTTCCTCTTGATTCTGAAAAAGGTTGTAAGGATTCCTTAAGTCTGATGCAACCCAAAACATCCTAAGTGTCTCAGCAACATGCACTAAGTACTGAAGTGAAGAATGCTTCGGAAGTTTTACACAATGCATTAGAAAATACTCTAAGTGTAAAATCTTCCGAAGCCAAGACCAATATCTTCCGAAGCCAAACATGAAGTCTTCCGAAGCTTCAGAGACAAAGTCTTCCGAAGCTTCAACCTATGAAGACAGATTTCTTCCGAAGACTTTTAGTACACATGCTTTATCTGATGTACTGTTCCATAAAGCACCTTTTCCGCTGCATCTCTGTAAAGTCACCAACTTACATGAGTTGGTGAAAAGGTTCATGCTTTTGGTAACTGTACATTGAGGTCTTGAGTCTGTAACTTTCCACTTTATGTACTTTATCCTTTTTGTAATGTATAAGGATGTGAGCTATGGCATATCATAGTCACAAGGTCAAAAGGCAGATATGCCTTTTGATCCTACAATTGGTTTTGTTAGTGTCTAGTCAATTGTATCCAGCTGGCTTTCAAAGTATAGCCGGCTGTAGGTTGTAGTATAAGTATTTCAAGTTCTTGTATCTTTCTTTATGCTTTGTAACACTTGTAAAAGAACTTGAGAAAACAATATACTGCCTCCTTGAAACCCATACTCTCTTGTTCTGTCTCTTGCTTTACTTGTGTTCTTTGTATCACTTTGGTTAACCCAGTTCACTGTTTGATTAAAGTTTAGTTAATCTCCTCATTGTGTTGTTGTGTTGTAATTGTGTTAAAGCCCTTAAACGGTCCTGCAATTGGTATCAGAGCTTTCCAGGCTCTTGATATAAGATCTAACCATCTTAAGATCCCTCGCACACACAAAAAAAAAACTAAACTCTTCAAATGGCTTCCATCTCAAAGACTGATATGGAGACTGGAACCATGAACAAATCCCCACTGATCACTCTTGATGATTTTGACACCTGGTGCATGAGGATAGAAGGCTTCATCAGGTCTTTTGATTCAAGAATGTGGAAATCTGTTGAGAATGGACCTTTCATACCCAGCACCCCCTCTGCTACTGGTGCTGGTATGATTCCTAAAGATGTGGCCAACTACTCAGATGAAGATAGAAAAAGAGTAGAGATTTACAGGAAGGGCATGACTGCTCTTCAGACTGCTCTCCCAAACTCTGTATAAAGAGGTTTTAAGAAGTGCAAGACAGCCAAACAGCTGTGGGATGCACTGAAGCTGATGTATGAAGGCTCCTCTGAAGCCAAGGAGAATAAGAAAGATCTTCTGAAGCAGCAGTTTGAGAATTTCACCTTCAAAGCAGGTGAAACCATGACCCAACAATACTTCAGGTATGTTGAGATTGTGGATACCCTAGTGGATGGAGGAGTTCCTCTTGAGAACAGGGACATTGTAAGGAAGTTCATGTCCTCACTTCCTAGGCAATGAACACACTATTGTGTGGTGATCAAGAGGACTGAGAACCTTAAAACTCTTACTCTTACAGAGTTGTATGGGATTCTCAGTGGATACCAGATGGAGATGAACATGCAAGGTTCATCTGGCAACTCCAACAATCAAATGGGTTCAGCCCTTCATGTGGTTGAAAGGACAGCATAGAACCCCAAATCATCTCATATGCTACCCTGACAACTCACAAAAGGGTCCTTTCATCACCTTCCCGGAGACACCAAGGGAGAACTTTACTCAAGGAAGCCCATTCCAAGAGACAAGTTCTTCTCAAGCCTTTGTGTCTGCTGATGAAAGCTGTGGGAATTATCTTTTCACTCTTGAAGACCTGGACTGTATCCATCCAGATGACCTGGAATACATGGAGATAGTTCAGCAGATGGCTCTCCTCACTCACAGAGCCAAGAAGTTCTACAAGAGGACAGGAAGAAGATTTCCAAGCAATGCTACCAGTGGTAAGTTTGGGCTGGATAAAAGCAAAGTTAAGTGTTACAACTGTAACCTTATGGGTCACTTTGCTAGGGAGTGTAAGGCACCTAAAGCAAATGGGGGCCAAACACAACCCAGACCAAACTACACTGACAAAGCCCCTCAGGCTGAGAAGACAAAGCAACATGCTGCTGTTGCTGTTGAAGAGGGAGGCTTTGACTGGAGTTTTCAGGTGGAAGATGCTTCTCCAAACCAAGCACTGATGGCTGACCATGATGAAGCCAAGGTATTGGAACATCTCTGCTCTCCTGAATGCATTGCTAAAGTAAATAGATACAGGTCCTACAACTTAGAGATGAGATCTGATCTTGAGTCATTAAACATATTAAAATCTGATTTTAGAAAGTCTGAAAATGATTACAAGTTAAAGATAGAGGACTTGGAGAAAACCATTTCAGTACTAAAACATGAACATACAGATTTTAGAACTCAGATCCAAGATCTCATACTAAGTTGACTGAGTGCCAGGCTGAGCTTGTGATCAGCAAAGCCAAGGCAGAGAAGAGTGTTCTTGAAGAAGAGACCTTCAAGAACATGATATCCTCATCCCTGCACAACAAAGTTTGTTATCAAAATAGACAGGGACTGGGATCAAATGAGATAGCTCCTCCACACACAATCTTGTCTGTAAGATCTCCTAGGTGTGGAACTTGTGAAGATGAGCTTCCTCTCATAGATCCTGTAAGTGAGGATGATGAAGAAGTGATAGTGAAGAATTCCTCTGAGAAGAGTGAAGAAGAGGATTCTTCCAAGGGCCACTATCCTTCTGAGGAGAAGAAATCAACTGTGATGACCAAGTCCAAGAGAAAGAACTTGATCAGGAAGAGCAAAAGGAAAGCAAAGAAGGCTCAAGAAATCAAGGCTACTTTTGATGCTAAGCAGAAACAAGTGTTTATCTCTGCAGGTTTCAAAGTAGTAAGGACTGAAGACATCAACCAAGACTCCTCAGCTAAGAGTCATGGTTCCTGTTCAAATCATCTCAGTGCAAAGAAGAAGACTGAGCTGCTGTGTACCACTGCTGCACAGCCTGGACCATCAAACTCCAAGAACAGTTCACAGCCCAAAAGAACTGTCTCAGCATCTACCAAGATGAAGGTGGAGAAGGGATGTGACCAAAGCCAGTCTTGCTCTCAAAAGGAGACTTGTTTGAAGAAGAAAATGTTATGTGTCATGTGTGAAAGTACTTCTCACATTGCTAAGGATTGCCCATACAATCCTAAAAGTACCATCCACATGACCAACACAAAGACTTCAAAGAGTCTCAAGAAGTCTCAAGCTTCGGAAGGAAAGTCTGTTTCCTTCGGAAGCTCCAAATCAAAGAAGAAGGTAAATGGAAAATTACCTTCGGAAGCAAAGTTGGTCTCGGAAGAAAGGAGTTCTTCCGAAGCACTGAAGTCTGCTGCAGTGACTGTAGATTCTTCCGAAGGTTCAGTCATCAAAACTTGTGAAGTTCCAAAAGCTTCTAAGGTTTTGAAGGTCAAGTCCAAGACTCCAAAGGTGGTGTGGAAGTCTAAGAAAGACCAAATGACTGAAGTTTCTCCATCAACAACAGCTGAAGATCCCCATAGTACAACCATAGGATCTATTACTGTTGCATTACCTTCTATTACACTTAATGAGCCCAAGACAAGTAAGGCTTGGGTTTCCAAATGTAACTAATCATTTTCTTTGTGCAGGAACAGCTCAAGACAAACAGGAATGTCTGGATAATTGACAGTGGCTGTTCCAGGCACATGACAGGCAATAGGTCTCTACTCCATAATTTTGAGAGAATTGATGGAGGACCAGTTGCTTTTGGAGGAGATGAAGGTGGTTACATTTCTGGAAGGGGCAAGGTCACAAATGGTAAGCTCAGCATTGAGAAGGTAAACTTTGTTAAGGAGCTTGGGTACAATCTTCTGAGTGTATCCCAATTTTGTGATCAGAGTCATAACATGCTCTTTACTGAGCATGAGTGCATTGTTCTCAAGCCTGGTGTGGTCATTCCTCATGAGCATATCCTGCTCAGAGCCCCCAGGAAAGGGAACATGTACAAGATGGATTTGCAAGAAACATCTCCCTCTGGAGAAGTTTCATGCTTTCTATCTAAAGCAAATAGTGATGAGTCTTTCCTATGGCATAAAAGAATGTGCCATGTAAACTTTAAGAACATGAATAAATTAATTAAACATGATCTGGTAACTGGAATGCCAAAGAAAGAGTTTACAAGTGATGATCATTGTGTTGCATGCCTGAAAGGGAAGCAACACAAGGTATCTCACAAGCCTAAGGAAAAGAACTCCATCACTACTCCCCTACACTTGTTACATATGGATCTCTTTGGCCCCACCAGTGTAATGAGTTTAGGAAGGACCTCTTACTGTTTGGTGATCACAGATGATTTTACAAGATTCACTTGGGTCTTCTTCCTTAGAACTAAGGATGAAACCCCTGAGATTCTGAAGAATTTCATCTTAAAAGTTGAGAATCAATGTGATCACAAGGTCAAAACCATAAGATGTGATCAAGGAACTGAATTCAAGAACCAAATCCTTGATACATTTTGTGATGAAAAAGGTATTACAAGACAATATAGTGCTCCCAGGACTCCTCAGCAAAACGGAGTTGCTGAGAGGAGAAACAGGACACTTATTGAAGCTGCAAGAACTATGTTGTCTGACTCTAAACTGCCTATCACCTTCTGGGCAGAGGCAGTTAATACTGCTTGCTATGTGCAAAACAGAGTTTTAGTAGTTAAGACACATGGTAAGACTCCTTATGAACTTTGGCACAAGAGGAAACCTTTCATTGGTTTTCTCAGGTCATTTGGATGTCCCTGCACCATCTTGAATACCAAAGATCAAATTGCCAAGTTTGCTGAGAAATCAGATGATGGACATTTCATTGGATACTCTTCCCAAGCTAAAGCTTATAGAGTATACAATCTCAGAACTAGAATTGTTGAGGAGTCAGCCAATGTGACTTTCAATGAGCACACACCCTGTGTGGCTGGTTCTGGTCCGGATTGGCTGTTTGATCTTGATTTAGTTACCAACTGTTTTAACAAATCTTGTGAGCATGTTTCAGGATCTGCAGAAAATTAAATACAGGTGATCCTGATCCAAGATTTGAGCTAGGAAGACCTTCAACTCATACATCTTCAGCTCCAGTTGGAACTACTTCAGCAAATGAGGTTTCTATCAGCACAACAATGACAAATTCAGCTGATACATCTGGTATGCCTTCAAATTCCAGCTCAGAGGCTTCTCAACCAGATAAAGACACCTCACTTGTAGAAGACAACAATGGTGATGGTGATAGTGATCAGGAATTTCTTGATGCTAATAACCATACCATAGATGACAACATCAATGATGTCACACACTCATTGGATCAAGTTAATCTTGATAAGTGTGATAATGTGGAGGGTGAATCTTCCAGACCAGATCTAAATTTCTCAAATTTGGATCTTTCTCAACAACTTGCTGTGATCCCTCAGCTAAGGATCCACAAGTCTCACCCCACCACAAACATCATTGGAGATGTTGTCACAGGGGTAAGAACAAGAGGACAAACCCATGAAGCAAATGTTTGTCTTCACTCTTGTTTCTTATCTCAGATAGAGCCCAAGAAAGTTGATGAAGCTCTAAAGGATGGAAGTTGGGTTGAAGCTATGCAACAAGAGCTGCTTCAATTCAAAAGGCAGAAAGTTTGGAACCTTTGTCCTCTTCCTCATGGGAAGACTACCATTGGAACCAAATGGGTTTTTAGGAATAAGAAGGATGATAGAGGAATCATCATCAAGAACAAGGCAAGACTAGTTGTTCAAGGATACACACAAGAAGAAGGGATTGACTACACTGATGTCTTTGCTCCTGTAGCAAGACTAGAAGCTGTTAGGATATTCCTGGCATTTGCTGCATCCAAGAACTTCAAGGTCTACCAACTTGATGTAAAGTGTGCTTTCTTATATGGAGTGATTGATGAGGAGGTTTATGTCAAACAGCCACCTGGTTTTGTAGACCCTGATCATCCTGATTATGTCTGCAAGCTTGACAAAGCTCTTTATGGGCTGCATCAGGCACCCAGAAAGTGGTATGAGACACTATCTGAGTATCTTTGTAAACATGGATACAGGAGAGGTACTATAGATGGAACTCTCTTCATCAAAGGACAGGGAAATGACTTATTGCTGGTTCAAGTATATGTAGATGACATCATCTTTGGTTCAACTAATCCAAAGCTCTGCAAAGACTTTGAGAAGCTGATGAAAGACAGATTTGAAATGAGTTCAATGGGAGAACTCAACTTCTTTCTGGGAATTCAAGTGAAGCAGGTTGAAGATGGCATCTTCATAAGTCAGTCAAAGTATGTTCAAGACATACTCAAGAGGTTCAACATGACTGATTGTAAGATTGCTAAGACACCCATAGCCAGAAACCACTCCCTTGGTCCAGATCTTGAGGGGGAGTGTGTAGATGAACACTTATACAGGGCTATGATTGGGTCTCTTATGTATCTTACAGCTAGCAGGCCTGATATCATGTTTGCTACATGTATTTGTGCAAGATATCAAGCCAACCCTAAGATGTCTCACTTAATCACTGTGAAAAGGATTTTAAGATACCTCAAAGGTGCTTCAACACTTGGTCTATGGTATCCAAAGAATCCTAATTTCAATCTGTATGCCTATACAGATAGTGATTATGGTGGTTGCAACATGACTGCAAAGTCTACATCTGGGGGATGTCAATTCCTTGGTGGAAGGGTTGTCTCATGGCAATGCAAGAAACAATCCTGTGTGTCTGCATCAACTGCTGAGGCTGAATACATTGCTGCTGCAAGCTGCTGTGCTCAAGTGCTTTGGATTCAAAATCAGATGCTGGACTATGGATTTAACTTCAAAGAGACTCCTATCCACATAGACAACAATAGTGCTATCTCTATCACTGAGAACCCTGTGCAGCACTCAAGGACCAAACACATCAACATCAGGTATCATTTAATAAGAGATAACTATGAAAAGGGATTAATTAAACTAGTCAAAGTTCATACAGATGAACAATATGCTGATCTGTTCACAAAAGCTTTTGATGAACAGAGATTTAAGTATCTGATATCAGCTATTGGGATGATTAACTTTGAGTAGACTTTTTCTTAAAACTAATTCTAATTATTTCTTCTTAAAATATGTGTCCTAAGTTGTCTAGTTCATCACTTTCATAAGCTCATGTTTTCTTTGGATGTAAAATTCTTTTTGAAGACTTTCCTTAGATTCTTGAAAATTTTTGATACTTCGGAAGATAAAATTTTATCTTCGGAAGAAAAACATGTCTTCAAAATAAATAACTGTCTAAGAGATTTTACCTTCGGAAGAAGTCAAAATTCATCTTCCGAAGCTTAAAATTCTTATCTCAGACACTTATTCATTTTTAAGGACTTTTTCCTTCCGAAGCAAAATTAACCTTCGGAAGCTTTGTTTATTTCTATACAAAGCATCCAAGGGTTTATTTCTCTTCCGAAGCATAAATCTTCAAGACTCTCAGGAAAATCTTCCGAAGCCATTTTAGCTTCGGAAGCTTTTTCAATCAAAACTTCCGAAGACAAATAACCTTCGGAAGCTTTTCGAATTCCAAGAAAACTACTTTTTGAGCAAAAGTAAACTACCTTTTCAGAGGTGGGACCGACTTCTGGATTTCAAAGTTTATCCTCTTTCATTAACTTTGGTTCAAATCCCTTTTCACATAAATACCCAACGGTTCCCCCTCTTTCCCACTATCTTCCTCAATTCTACTTTTCCTCTAACCTAATTCTCTAAACCGCCTTTGCTTTCTACCTTTCTTCACCCTTAAGCTTCTGAAATGGCCAACCTTAACCGCAGAAACAACCCAGATTTCTCCATGCAACTTCACAGGCAACATAATCAAGTTGCTCTGTTAAGCTCTGAGAAAGATGCAAGTTTCTCAGAGATTTGCCAATTCTTGACTCTGTCAAACTATTTCACCTCCCTGACCATTGATCCTACTCTATATGAGGATCACTTGCTTGAATTCTGGAAGACCTGCCAAGAGGTCATTATGGATGGGGAGAAGGCACTGTCTGCCACAGTGCAAGGGAGGACAATCTTCATCACTCCGGCCATCATTAACCAACATTTGCAGCTGGATGATGAAGAAGGTGAGGTGTCCTTCCCAAAAGAAGCTGTTAATCATTCTTTTGAGCAGATGGGCTATGAGGGAGATTTTCTGTAAAGACCTTCAGAAAGGGAAGGTCTCATCCCAATGGAAATTCCTGCTCCATGTGGTTATCCACAGCTTATCAAACAAGCATGGTGGATGGGACCAGATTCCTGAGGATCTCTCCTTTATAGTTCATGGAATGGTTCAGGGGGTCAAGTTCAGGTATTCACAATTTGTTTATACTAATTTACTTGCAAACTTAGACTCCTTAGAGTATTACATGTTTCCTAGATATGTTCAACACATTCTCAACTGTGAACTGGGCTCACAGTTGAGGGAAACAAGTAATATTCTTAAATTGGGACAGATGAAGCCCGACATCTTTAAAATAATGAAGAAGCCAACTGTAGGCTTCTCAGGGGTAGAAACAGCCCTAGTCCCAAAAATGTTAGAGCTCATTGCTCAAGGTGACAACCTAGCAACACAAGCTAGTGTTGAACCCACACCTCTTTTATCCTTACCCCTAAAAAGACCAGAAATCACCCTCACCTACCAAAGAAAATCCAAACGAACCCCTGCTCAGGCTATTGAGTCTGTGCAGGCCCCCATATACTCAACCTTACAGGAAGAAGTGGACACTAGAGCTCCCACTTCTCCTGAGGAGCAAACCACTCCCATTACTTCACCTATCAGGCTGAGGTTCCTCAAGCTCACCCTGATGAGCTCACTAGCCCAACAACCTTAAGCCTTCACTCTGAGTCTCAACACTCAAGTGAACAACCTTCAGGGGACAGCTACCATCCCCAGCCTTTGGATCTCAACCAACCAATTCCCAACCTATCCTTTTATACTGATGAAGACTTAGGATTCAGTGAGTACCATGAGTCTCTCTTCTCCTCCCCTACTCAAAGAGAGATGAGTAACTCTGACTCTCCTCAGTCTATCCCACATCAGTCACCTACTACTGAGGTGGACACTTCTGAACCTGTTCAGGATGTCCATATGGAAGAGGCTCTCACTTTTGAAAGTGATTACATCATTAAGACCTCAACCATGGCAACTCAGCCCACTGGCATCTCAACTGAGGCTGCCAGTGAGCAGAGGAAAACCAGCAGCCAAGAAACTCAAGCTGGTGGTGAGAGAGAGGACTTTGGTCCAATCATCTCATCCCCCAATGATTCTTCTGATGAAATGAGGGGAATTTGAGACTAAAGGTGCAGAAATTGTCAAAAACATGCACCTATTTAGTCTCTAAGGTTAGTCACTTGGAATCTCAGGTGACTACCTTACAAAACAGGGTCAATGATCAGCAACTCCAGATTTCATATCTGAAGGAAAAACTAGCTGGGAGACCTTTAAGGAGAGCTCAACCAGGAACACAAGAACCTGTGGAAGTGATTGACTTATCCTCCAGCTCACCTATGCAAGTGGGTGATGCTACCAAAAAGGGGGAGAAAGTTATTACAACCACAGAACCTGGGAGTTCTTCAGAGAGAATGGACATAGAGGACTCACCATCCTCACTTGCTGTTGTGCATTCTCAGCAACTTCCTCAAGTTCACATTAATGTGGACTCTATAGACTCACTCATCAGGAGTCTCTTTGAGGAAGGGATACCAAGGGCTGTCTCATCTCCACCACAAGGAACTGGCAACTACATCATAAGGTGGAGGTATGATGATGACAGAAGAGCCCTTATACTTCACAAAGTTCAAGGACAACAAGAAGTTTTTCAATTCCAAAGCCTGAGCTTCTATGAAAGACTGGATTTAGTCAACTTGCCACTTGTCAATCCAAGCAATTCAAGACAAGCTGACAGGCTGGCTCAAAGAATCCAAGACAGGATCCTTGCAGAGTTCACTCTAAGAAGGAGACTTAGGCAATCAGGCAATGTCATCGGTCAACTGGATGTTGAGGTGGACCCTAAGATTAGTTTCATAGGGGAAACCTTGACTGAAGGCCTAGTGGCAGAACCTGAGACCCCTGTCTCATCATCAACAACTGCTGCAGAGGTCCAAACTCCATCTGAGACACCTGCTGGTGAAGGTGTTTCTCAGCCTCTCTCTGGCCAGAGCATGGAAGCTACACCAAGCAATGAAGGCCAAGCCTCAATCCACCCTGAGTCACAAAGGTCTGTTGGTGACAAAGGGAAAAGGATAATGACTCCTGAGGAAATTGAGGAGGAAGAGAGAGAGAGAGGAAAAGGAGACTAAGGGGAGAAAGTTCTACTGGGTCATCTAGCTTCATGCAAGCTGCAATCAGGGCTGCCCCCAGACCAAATACTCAAGATGATGAGTTAATGGCAGTCAGGATTACCTACTTACAGACCAGGAACTATGACATTGATGAAATCATCTCCCTCCCCTTAGAAGAGTTAAATGAACTGGCTGACATGGAAGTGTCAAGAGAGATGAAGGAGAAAGAGGATGCAAGGCTACTTCTCTAATTCAAAGAGGAGAAGAGACAGAAAAGACTTTACAAGTATGCTCCCACTCTCTCACCAGTTCAAGAAAGTCCTGCACAGGAAGATGTGGCTCCACAAGAACCTCAGGTAGATAAAGAAGAAGATAGGATCAAGATGATCAACTACCTGAGTGCCACAGGCTTCTATCAGGCAGATGCACTTCTTCCCCTGTCCTATGACTTCATTGAGTTCGAGTACCTAAAGCAACTTGAGCTTGAGCTAGTCAAAGAAAGAAAGACAACTAAAAGGAAGCTAAGGGAAGAAGCTGCAAAGTCAAGAGCCATCATTCAAAAGAATGCAAAGAAGTCTGCTGACAGACAAAGAATGGTGAGCTTCTTGAAGCTATATGGATTCTCCGTAAGGAGACTTGGCCCCATGTCTCTATCCACTATGGATGAGCATATTAGGGTGATCAAGCAGAAGATTAAAAGTGGAGAACTCATTGACTTGCACTCTCTTCCAAGTCAAGTCCCACCTGAAGTGGAGGTCAAGTTTGAACAACCAGAGACACCTCAACCAGCACCTCCAGCTGAGCCTCAGCAAGCTTCATCTTCTGATCCTAGGCAGGGTCAAACTCCCTCTCCTTCTGAACCTGTGAGGGAGGAACACCCAACTGAGAAAGACACTGATGATCAACATGGTGCTGCAGACCAGTCTTCTCAGTTAAAGACATCCAAGAGGAAGAAGAGGATGGCTTCTAAACCAAGGACTAAGAAGAAGAAGCCAAAGTCATCTACCTCTGCACCTCAGGCTGAATCAGATCAACCTGAGGAAGTGCATGATGAGGCAGCCCGATCAACTCCTATTCAAGTAGCTCCTCTAACTACTGAGACACCCATCTTGTCCTGGACTTACTCTACCAATCCAGAAAGATGGAATGTTATCAGAGATCAAGGTATTGAGAATGTCTACTCATGGCAAGACATAATCAACTTACCTCTGCATGATCTCTTTGAGATGAGAAGATACTATGAGAGTCTTGATGATCCTGACCATCTAATGAAGAAAGGAATGGTCCTGATTGTACTGAAGACTACCAACATTTGAAGATCTTCTAAGTGTTTTGGTAGCATCAGCCTAGGGGGAGTTTGTAAGGATTCCTTAAGTCTGATGCAACCCAAAACATCCTAAGTGTCTCAGCAACATGCACTAAGTACTGAAGTGAAGAATGCTTCGGAAGTTTTACACAATGCATTAGAAAATACTCTAAGTGTAAAATCTTCCGAAGCCAAGACCAATATCTTCCGAAGCCAAACATGAAGTCTTCCGAAGCTTCAGAGACAAAGTCTTCCGAAGCTTCAACCTATGAAGACAGATTTCTTCCGAAGACTTTTAGTACACATGCTTTATCTGATGTACTGTTCCATAAAGCACCTTTTCCGCTGCATCTCTGTAAAGTCACCAACTTACATGAGTTGGTGAAAAGGTTCATGCTTTTGGTAACTGTACATTGAGGTCTTGAGTCTGTAACTTTCCATTTTATGTACTTTATCCTTTTTGTAATGTATAAGGATGTGAGCTATGGCATGTCATAGTCACAAGGTCAAAAGGCAGATATGTCTTTTGATCCTACAATTGATTTTGTTAGTGTCTAGTCAATTGTATCCAGTTGGCTTTCAAAGTATAGCCGGCTGTAGGTTGTAGTATAAGTATTTCAAGTTCTTGTATCTTTCTTTATACTTTGTAACACTTGTAAAAAAACTTGAGAAAGCAATATACTGCCTCCTTGAAACCCATACTCTCTTGTTCTGTCTCTTGCTTTACTTGTGTTCTTTGTATCACTTTGGTTAACCCAGTTCACTGTTTGATTAAAGTTTAGTTAATCTCCTCATTGTGTTGTTGTGTTGTAATTGTGTTAAAGCCCTTAAACGGTCCTGCAAAGGTATTCGGGTATACATGTTCTATCGACTCAATGATGATGTGTGAAAGCTCATCTGAGAGTTAGGGTTTCACTTAACCCTAATAGTTTATTGGATCATGGGTTTTACATGCCTTGTTGTTGTTTCTCTAGTGCTTGGTGTTTTGTTTAAGGTATGTTTGATCTGAACCCTAAATCCTTACGTTTTTGTTTTGTTATGAACCTTCGGGTTCTAGTTATTGGATGGTGATGATAGGCAAAACAACCTTGAACATTAATCTTATGTTTTTGGTCTATGAGTGCATGTTTCGGTGTTCATAAAGTCGATGATGATGACAACTTGTCATTTGAGACCCGCCTCCCATTCATTGATTGTTTAGAGTCATTGGGATCTTTACATTGGTTTGTTTCTGGTTTATTGATGATGGTGGCTTATGGTACGTCGATGATTGTTGCCATGAGACATCACTCACTCGATTATGATTGCAGAATCAATTAGTTGTAAGAATTGCTATGATGATTGTGGAAAAGATGGTTGCTTGGCGTGGCTTAATAAATGAGGGCAAGTGTGGTGTTCTACACTTGCAACTGGTGTTACAGCCATGGTAACACATACCTAGATCTAAGCCTAATTGTTTATGTTTTCGAAATTATTTGGTCTGTTTTTTCACTAGTTTTATTAACATATATGTTTTATACAAAATACCATGTCCGTGAAAAAAAAGGTTATGATTATAGAAACGTGATGATCAAACAATATACGTTAATTTGAGCCTATGTTTAACCAGTTTGTCATGCGCGTAACGCGCGCATGGGAAAACAACTCTAGTTAAAGTGAAACAACCAAATAATTAGCAGAACTAAGGCCTCCAATAGAATTTGAGCAATTTACCCCTATAAACAAAATTAAACTAGTAAAAATCTGTAAATGCATCAAATTGATCATTGATTTCACTTAAAGAAACATCAAAATTCAATATGAGATTCAAGAAATCAGGTTTGTTTAAAAAGAAAATTCAAGAAACTTAAATCCCTAAAATTGAAATGATAAACCCAAAATCAAAAAATCAAAAAGATACGAGCTTTGTGGATTAAAAGATGAAGAGATTCAACCACAAACAATAACATTAAGATCCGATCAACATAAAAATTAAATTAGAAACATTCACTAGAGTTTCAGCGCTCACTTGATTCTAATCAAACAAATTTTTTTAAAGACACTAATTTAACAAATAGGAAAGTGGTAGTTCAGTAGGAATTTGAGAACATAGGCAAAATCAACCAATGGTTAACATCTATGACAACAGTTACTAGAGTAATTTAGTAATTACGATCATTGTTGAAAGTATCATAATATGTTAAAGAAGATAGAAACTGAAAGTAACAAATCTTACCACCGATTAATTGGGGTGTTAAGATCTCATTACGAAATCAGTGTAGAAGGAGAAGAAGCGGTTGGAACAGTGAAGGGGCGATGGAGGAGGGTTTTGGGGGTAAAAATGTATTAAGGGTGTAAGGGTAAATACATGTTCAAAAGGAGTTTTTTAAAAGAGCTCCAAGAATCAAACCCATGACCTATTTATGGATGAGGACGGAGCTAACCAGTGAGCCAAGGAAATATTTTTTAATGCAAAGTAAACTTAATAGTAATTATGGTTCACTTCCTGAAAAACTATAAATTCACTTAAATTTCGGTATTGTACTAGTCCCAAATTTAACAGGGTCACTTGACCCTGTTTCCCGAAAAGTAGTCGCCCTTGCTCTTTTTGTGTTTTTGGTATAAAAAAAATACAACTCCTATAACAAACTAAAAAAGAGATGTAACAAATAAAATTCAAAGAAGACGTCTACAACTAACCCAACCATTTTGTTTCATATCTCATAGGCGTTAATATTGTTTGTTTAATTTTGGAACGTACTAAACATGTGAATAGTGACATATTGTTAGGTTGGAATTGAAATAACGTGAGACTCTTAGGACCAACGGTTATTGTCCATTTTTTAGTTTTATTCCAGAAGAAGAAAGGACTGTTCAGTACCTGCACTTTAAAAGAAGTACAAATGTACCCCTGAACTTTCTTAATACTTACTCATGCATCCCTACCAAAAGTAAACTATGGGGACCAGACCACAACAGTTTGCATAACACATTTAATTACACCCGTACCACTTATTGCTATCACTGTAAATCAGTAGTAATTATTAATATAATATAATTGTCCACCTTTATATGTTACGACAAAGTAATAATTCAAATTATGTTTATCTGATTACGTAAAAAGTCATCATATTTCATATGTACGAGCAGTTTTTTAGATCCTTTAATTTGTCAGTGATAAAAAAAAGTTTCATAAAATTACTTCTATAACTCCATGACAATTTTTTTTATATTTTCAAGTCGAGAATGTATATAATAAAAACTAACTTATTAAAAATACTTTTTGTCAACCTGACTTAAAAAGGATTTTTTTATAGTGGTAGCTAGTAGGGTTTTTTTTTGTCTTTGCATGGGTCAGGATTGGAGCGTTATAAATTATTGTTGTTATCATTTTAAAAATACTCACTCAAGTATTAGGGTTAGTTTTAAACGTCGTTCCAAAAAACTAAAAACCTATTTAATGTCGTTACAATCAATTAGGTCATGATTTGATCATATTTTTAAGCGATTCTGGCATTAGTCTTATTATATTTTGATTACATCATAATTAAGATTATGTATATACACGATAAATATAATGTCTATTTTTTTAATAAATTACACCATTGAAAGATTTATATTAGTTCAATTGAAATACGAATATTTTTGAATTAAAACTTCTATTTAGCTTTATAAAAAATAATTTAATATATTTAATTCCAAATAAAACATATCCTCATCAAATCATTATTATAGAATCATATTTATGCTAGTAGAATTTTCTCGTGCATTGTAGCGGGAATTTGATAAACCCCGTGAGCGTTAACATTGTTTTTTAAATAAATTTATATTAGAACTATCATTCACACAATCACACCACAAACCCTAGTCTTCCATTCTTAAGATTTTCATGTTGCAACCTTGGTCAAGACTTTCATAGAAGTTTGTATTGTTGTTGCTCTTTTTTCGAATTTTACCATTCAAGATGTCCTATAGATCATTGTCACTCTTTTTTCTACTAAGAAGCATCACATTAACGGTTATTTAGAGTCGCTGGTTGTTTTCGTAGAATCTGTCCCTGTTGTGCCAAACCTAGCCAACGTTATCAATCATATTCTAGTTGTTCCTGTCCAAACATGTTGTTTGTGATTTTTACCTGGACTTGCTGCCATAACTCTTTTTCTTTCTCGTATACCCATGTTCTACTTTGGATCCTTGATTTAAATTACGTTTGAGAATAAGTTCAAATTTGAGTACTATTTCATGTTTCCAATTTTATTCATGTTTAGTCCTTGATTTTAGTCCTATCCCACAAGCATTATCTTCAGTTCCACTTTACATGTCCTATTTTATATGTGTTTGTTAAAACTTTACTAGACTCGCGTCACTAGTTCAAGTTTTTTTTATTATGTTTCATGTTTTAGTTCTAGCTATTTTGTTTAGTGATATTATTTCGTGTGTGTTACAATCTATGTTCATGTTTCATGTTTCAAGTCCATAATCATGCCCCGGTGTTATAAGTTCGAGGTCACATATTCCAATATAGTTTGTCATTGGGTGATACCCAAGTATCATAGTCCAAAAACATTACAATAGTTCAAGATCCAACATAATTAATAATAGTGTAATTTTGAAGGAACGATAAACATTGTGTCTACATTTTATTAGTAACAAGTTAGACACGATTAATATTTATGCTCCAAATTAAGGACAACTGATCTGGTTGTCGAGACTCGATCAAAAACAAGTTAATTTATCGGTCTTAGCTACCTTTATTGTGTAAGGGTAAGTAAGGTCATCTCCACGGGGAATATGTGGAAAGTGTTTAACAATCGTAACTCAATTAACTAAAAGACTCAAACTTTACAATTAAAAATTAAAACTTTGAATGGTTTAATGAACAAAAGTGCGTAAAGCAAAAACTTTTAAACGAATTAACTTAGATTATGAAAACGATCACTTTCGGGTTTCCAATTTTGCAAGATCCACAATTGGTACTTTTAAATTAGGTTTTGCAAGAAACAATACTTCAAGATCTTAACTTTTCATTAAAGTGACAACAAAGGAACAATCTTTTAAGACTCGTTCGTTCACAATGTTACGAATCACTTATATCACGTTGACTACATTTCTTAATGGGCTCACGATGCAAGAAAACCGAAAAACTGATAATCAAGCCAACAACTTTATTTATAAGTAACTTTTTTAACTTAATCAAAACATAAAATTTCATTCAATCACTTTATGTTCACTACAAAAACCTAATTAAACATACCAATTCTCACTTGACAAGAATTGTACTCTGAAAGCAATCAAGAGAACCTAGTCACGCATCGTCTTCATTGGATCTTCAATCTTGATTTGATGATGTTTATAGATTCTTTGAGATGAATGTGAAGGCTTGAAATCACCACAAATCAGCTTAGAATCGTCAAGAATTGAGCTTGGAAAGTTCTTCTTCGAATTAGTGTTAGATTGTGCTTAAATAACTTAAAATTCCGTAAAATCCGGGTGTTAGTTCTGCCACAACATATGATACGCCTAGGGCGGCGTATCATACGCCCCCCTCAACTTTCCTACGCCCAACTTTCTGAAATTTTTGTCAAATACGCCCATAATTAAGCCGCCAATACACCGACCGGCGTATGATACGCCCAGGGCGGCGTATCATACGTCAGGTCCCTTTAAAATTTTGATTTTCACATGAAACTTTTCACGAGCTTTCCGTTGACAGGTCGTGGGCCCTGTAACTCTTTTCCTAGCCCAAGTTATGCCCAATTTAAGTTATCATGGTCTTGAACTTTCGGTTTTTGCATTTCTTCACTTCTCGGGCTCTGATTTCCATCCCGCTTCTTCCATACTCTTCATGTTTCACCAAAATTAGTTCTGGTGTCCCGTTTTGCATCTTTTAGTAATTGCGCATTTGATCCTCGTGGTTTCATCTTGTGCTTATTCACCTTAAAATAAGCTTCCTTAAGCTCCACTTCCCTACACATCAAAACAAACTCAAAGTAACTTCAACCTTGAATTATTATCACTCCATCACATCCCCACGCTTAACCTTTTGTTTGTCCTCAAACAAACTTACCTGCACACTTCTCCCTAATTAGGCACACATGCCACATTATCACTACCTTGAACAAGTAAGATCCCAATACATGCTTAGTTTCAACTTCATGATGTAATATTCACCACCTAATCATTCAATACTATTTGCATTTGAAATCTTTGATTGGAATATACTTACCTTTTGCTTCAAAAAATCATGCATTCACATTCCTCATAATAAACAGTCCTCTCGATTTATTTTATGGACTAGTAATGATATACTAGTGTTTATGGAGCTCTTAAACCACGAATGCAAATACTAATCATATGCTCGTATATTAATCAAATCGCCATCAATTGACGTAATATAATACAAAAATCAAGAGGTCTTTCTTGGGTGGTAATGTTAGTCTAGGGCTAAGGTGGGATTGAAGGGATTTTAGAGTGGCTAACGGAGAATGAAATCCAACTTAAACACAATAGATGTCTTATTTATTAATCTTACTCTTCTACTTGCACTACTTGTAACAATTTCTCACACTATTTTTGTTGCTGCATATTTTGGTCATTTTGGCCTCATATTTAGCTTCTTTTTTTATTCTTTTTGTAAAGCAAATAAGCTTACTATTATTGAACTGGGATTGACATGACTATTCTAAATATGTTATGGATTGGACTTCATCCCCTAAGGTTTCATAAAAAGACTAAGGCTTTTAGGTTTATTGTTTTGGCTTTGAAACGACAAGTTGTGGCTCAACATGGTTTCTATAGGGAGATTTTATTGGTATGAAATTGAAAAGAAAGGTTTAAACAACTGGTTCAATCCTAATGTCTCTATCATATTTATACACACATTGGTCTATGATCTTGATATGTATCAATTACATGAGTTCTAACTCGAATGCACACCGCGGATTCCTTCTTTATGCAAAGAAGTAAAGTAACTCATAGTATACTATGAGTTTCTCAATTAGGCTCAACTCTCATGGAAACGGTGGAAAGAGGTAATACAATGTGTAGCGTGTATGTTATCTACAATCGGGTTGTTACACCACCTAGGACTTTCACCTACTTTTATGAAGATTCATGATTAGGGTGAATTACACAATTTTCAAAACAAAGATGCCAAGGGATCCATAAGTGCACAAACAGTAACAATTAACCATTTATGCAAAATTTAAGTTCCATGTAAACTTTACTTAGACAAGTTTTTCAAAGTGGCTCAGTTTTTCAAAAAGGTTCAATATATCAAAATTTTCTTTCAATTCTTCCCCTTATCCCCACACTTAGAATACATTGTCCCCAATGTATGGTTTTAAAACATGAATACACATGAAAATGATTAATAAGCAAGATAAGGAAGAAGTACATAGACCTGATCATTAGTGAGAGCTTTTAGTAAGGGACTTGTGCCTCCCCACACTTGAATGCTTGCGTCTCATGATTGACTATCAAAACAAAACGAGAATTTATCCTTGTGATGCAGCAGAAGCTTCGCTTTCCTCCCCCTATTGGTCAAGCATGATCTTTTCGATCTGATCTTACCTGCATATAAAGGATAGTTGGGAAGACGAAGCAAGAGAGTGAAAGACCATCGGATGGATCTCTTCGAGGACTAATTTGATAACTAATAGAAGAATTAAAACTCACTTTCGTAGGAATCACAGTTGTATTTAGCGTATGCAACAAGCCTTTAAACCCCTCGGTAGACCCGAGTGGACGAGTTGTAGTCTCATGAGGGTTTCTAGTGAACACACCCATAAAGTTCTCGGGTTGCTTCCCGCAAGCACTAAGTTTTAGGTCTTCAGCAGACCTTACCTGCGACCACTTATGGTGGTTGAATTGAACATTTTCCTAGCGAGTTTCCAACAAATGCTTGATAATTAACATACTGAATCTCTATTTTCTTTTTCATAGTCTCCATGCTTCTTGAGTCATTGGTCGTCGTCCTAAATCCACATTTTCCGATCGAGTTACAATGTAAGCATGGTAGTTGACATGTCGGGTCCACACCTTCTTTCATGTCCTTGGCGTGTCTATAGAATCGTTGTGGGCTCTCCTTTAAAGAAGTTGTCTGATGTTCTCTAAACTCACCTTTCTCTTCTTCGAACACGATCCATTATCCCCCGCTTTGTCAAATTGCATAATGAATAATGGAGGACTATCAAAACCATACGAAATTATCTTAGTCGCATGTTTGTCAAGAGGTGTTATGTTATAGGTTTAAACATTTAATTCTTTGATCTGAAAGATCTATAACCTTTTTATCCACTTCATCATCATAAGCATCAACCACCACTTGTTCTACACATGGCTCTTCAACAACTAATGGAATTTGTGTCATATTAATCTCCCTTACCTTATCCTCGACTTTAAAAGATGGTGAGATTAACTCTTCTAATTCTATTTTCAACAATAACGTGTCATGCTTGATAGTCAAGTTGTCAAACAGTTGTTGACCTGAAAGATGATATTGTGACAACAACTTATTGATCTCGGGCAATATCAACTCCAATCGAGCAATAGTTTCCTCCTCCTCAGATTGATAGGTATTTTGAACTTGCTCAACTTCCTGGATAACATGTTCTTGTTTAGAAAATTGACATTGATTCTGATCCTCTTATGTCACCTGAGAGTATTTTTTTTATGATAGTGGTTATAATTCTCCTGATAATTTGAGCTTGATGTCATCTCTGGTTTATAGTTGTTGCAATCCCAATCTTTCTCAAAGTTGTAATTTACCTCTAATTGATAATATCCATCATAATGTGGAAAGGATGACTCGCAGTATGGATAAGATAATGGTACATCATCATAATAGACATCCAATAAATATAGTCTTCTTCTTGCATCTTTACACTTTTTCAAGTACTCAGGGCAATGATCTCGTGTGTGAACTGGACTTCCGTAACCGGTACATGAATAATAAACTCGATTCATAGTGAGGTTTAACTTCTTCAGAGTAACCTACAAGACATAAAACACCTAGCGTAGCACTGCACAAAACAAAAGAAAAAAAACAAAAGAAAACTAATAAAATTTACAAAAAATAACACTTTGCGTACTAAATCCCCAGCAACGTCACCATTTTAATCTGGTTGTCGAGACTCGATCAAAAACAAGTTAATTTATCGGTCTTAGCTACCTTTATTGTGCAAGGGTAAGTAAGGTCATCTCCATGGGGAATATGTGAAAAGTGTTTAACAATCGTAACTCAATTAACTAAAAGACTCAAACTTTAGAATTAAAAATTGAAACTTTGAATTGTTTAATGAACAAAAGTGCATAAAGCAAGACACTTTTAAACGAATTAACTTAGATTATGAAAACGATCACTTTTGGGTTTCCAATTTTGCAAGAGCCACAATTGGTACTTTTAAATTAGGTTTTGCAAGAAACAATACTTCAAGATCTTAACTTTGATTAAAGTGACAACAAATGAATAATCTTTTAAGACTCGTTCGTTCACAATGTTACCCATTCACTTATATCGCGTTGCTTACTTTTCTTAATGAGTTCACGATGCAAGAAAACCAAAAAACTGATAATCAAGCCAAAAATTTTATTTATAAGTAACTTTTTAAACTTAATCAAAACATAAATTTTCGTTTAATCAATCAATGTTCACTATATAAACCTAATCAAACATACCAATTATCTCACTTGACAAGAATTGTACTCCCGAAAGCAATCAAGAGTACCTAGCCACGCATCGTCTTCATTGGATCTTCAATCTTGATTTGATAATGTTTGTAGATGCTTTAAGATGAATGTGAAGGCTTGGAATCACCATAAATCAGCTTAGAATCTGCAGGACCGGTGAAGGGTGGTCACTTACAACACAACAACACAACAACACAACAACACAAAGAGAAGATTAACCAAACTTAATCAAACAGTAAACTGGATTAACCACAAGAATGATACTAAGAACAAAAGTAATAAGTAAGAGACAGAACAAGAGAACACAAGTGATTGGTTTTCAAGAATGCAGTATATTGCTTTCTCAAGTTCTATTACAAGTGTTACAAAGCATGAAAGAAAGATACAAGAACATGGAATACTTATACTACATCCTACAGCCGGCCATACTTTGAAAGCCAGCTAGATACAATTGACTAGACAACTACAAAATCAATTGTAGAGTCAAAAGGCAGATCTGCCTTTTGACTTGTGACTATGACATGCCATAGCTCACATCCTAATATATTACAAAAAGGATAAAAGTACATAAAGTAGAAAGCATGGACACAAGACCTCAATGTACAGTTACCAAAAGCATGGACCTTTCACCAACTCATGTAAGTTGGTGACTTTACAGAGTTGCAGCGGAAAGGTGGTCCAGCTTTATGGTAAAGTACATCAGATAAAAGCATATCTCTAAAAGTCTTAGGAAGAAATCTGTCTTCACTCTTTGGCTTCGGAAGACTTTGTCTTTGAAGCTTCGGAAGACTTCACTTTTGGCTTCGGAAGATATTGGTCTAGGCTTCGGAAGATTTTACACTTAGAATATTTCTAGTGCATGGTGTAAAACTTCCGAAGCATTTCTACTTCAGTTCTTTAGTGCATGCTTGCAGAGAGACTTTGGATGTTTTGGCTGCATCAGACTTATAGGAATCCTTACAAACTCCCCCTAGGCTGATGCTACCAAAACATTTAGAAGATCTTCAGATGTTTGTAGTCTTCAGCATAATGATGATCATACCCTTCTTCATTAGATGGTCAGGATCATTCAGATTCTCATAATATCTTCTCATCTCAAAGAGATCATGCATAGGTAAGTTGATTATGTCTTGCCATGTATAGACATTCTTAACACCTTGATCTCTGATCACATGCCATCTCTCTGGATTAGTAGTGAAGGTCCAGGATAAGATGGGTGTCTCAGTTGCAAGAGGATCCACTTGAATTGGAGTTGATTGGGATGCCTCTTCATGCACTTCCTCAGGTTGATCTGACTCAGCCTGAGGTGTAGAGGTGGATGATTCAGGCTTCTTCTTCTTAGACTTAGGTTTAGAAGCCATCCTCTTCTTCCTCTAAGAAGACTTTAACTGAGAAGACTGGTCTGCAGCACCTTGTTGATCATCCTTGTCTTTCTCATTTGGGTGTTCCTCCCTCACAGGTTCAGAAGGAGAGGGAGTTTGACCCTGCTGTGGATCTGAAGATGAAGCTTGCTGAGGCTCAGCAGGAGGTCCAGGTTGTGTTGTCTCAGATTGTTCAACCTTAACCTCCACTTCAGGTGGGATTTGACTTGGAGAAGAGTATAAGTCAATCAGCTCTCCACTCTTGATCTTATGCTTGATTACCCTGATATGCTCATCCATTGTGGATAGAGACATAGGGCCAATTCTCCTTCTGGAGAATCCATACAACTTCAAGAAGCTCATCATCTTTTGTCTATCAACAGATTTTTTTCATACTCTTTTGGATGATAGCTCTTGACTTTGCAGCATCTTCCCTCATCTTTCTCTTTGTTGCCTTTTGTTCTTTGAGCACTTGAAGTTCAAGCTGTTTGAGATACTCAAACTCAATGTACTCAAAGGACAAGGAAGAAGTGCAGATGTCTGGTAGAGACCTGTGGCACTCAAGTAGTTGATCATGTTTTGCCTATCTGTTTCCTTGTCTACCTGAGGTTCTTGTGTAGCAGCTACATCCTCTTGCACAGGACTTTCCTGAACTGGGGAGAGAGTTGCAGCATGCTTGTATAAACTTTCTGTTTCTTCTCTTCTTTGATTTGGAGAAGTAACTTGCATCCTCTTTTTCCTTCATCTCTCTTGACACTTCCATGTCAGCCAGTTCATATAATTGCTCTAAGGAGAGAGATATAATATCATCTATGTCATAGTTCCTGGTCTGCAGGTAAGTAATCCTGACTGCCCTCAACTCATCTTCTTGAGTGTTTGGTCTGGGGGCAGCCCTGATTGCAGCTTGCATAAATCCTGAAGACCCAGAGGAACTTTTTCCCCTTAGCTTCCTCTTTCTCTCTCTCTCCTCCTCCTCAATCTCCTCAGGAGTCAAAATCCTTTTCCCTTTGTCACCCACAGACCATTGTGACTTAGGGTGGATAGAGGTTTGGCCTTTATTGCTTGGTGTAGCATCCAAGCTCTGGCCAGAGAGAGGCTGTGAAACACCTTCTCCAGCAGGTGTTTCACTGAGGGAATGAATTTCTAAAGCAGTTGTTGGTGTGACAGGGCTCTCAGGCTCTATCACTGGGCCTTCAGCTAAGGTTTTCCCTTTGAAGCTAATCTCAGGGTCTGCCTCAGCATCCAGTTGACCAATAACATTACCTGATTGCCTTTGTCTCCTTCTAAGGCTAAACTCTTCAGTAATTCTATCTTGAATCCTGAGTGCTAACCTGTCAGCTTGTCTTGATTTGCTTGGGTTGACAAGTGGCATGTTGATCAGGTCAAAACCTTCATAGTAGTCCAAAGTCTGATAATTGAACACTTCTTGCTGCCCTTGAACTCTATGAATAATAAGGGCTCTTCTATCAGCATCATATCTCCACCCAATAATGTAGTTTGAAGTTCCTTGAGGTGGAGATGACACAGCCCTTCGAATGCCTTCCTCAAAGAGACTCCTAATGACAGAGTCAATTATGTCCACATTAATGTGAACTTCAGGAAGTTGTTGAGTATGCACAGTTGCAAGTGAGGATGGTGAATCCTCAATGTCCATACTCTTTGAAGAACTCCCAGGTTCTTTGACTGTAATGACTTTCTCCCCCTTTTTGGTAGCATCATCCTCTTGCATAGGTGAGCTAGAGGTTAGGTCAACCACATTCACAGGTTCTTGTGTTCCTGGTTGAGCTCTTCTTAAAGGTCTCCCAGCTAGTTTTTCCTTGAGATGTGATATCCCAAGTTGCTGATCATTGACCCTATTTTGAAGGTTAGTCACCTGAGATTCAAAGTGACTGACCTTAGAGACTAAATAGGAGCATGTTTTTGACAGTTTTTGCACCTTCAGTCTCATATTCCTCTCTTCTTCATTAGAAGAATCATTGGGGGATGAGATGATTGGACCAAAGTCCTCTCTCTCACCACCAGCTTCAGGTTCTTGGCTGCTGGATTTCCTCTGCACATTGACATCCTCTGTTAAGGTGTCAATGGGCTGAGTTGCCATGGTTGAGGTCTTAATAATGTAATCACTTGCAGAAGTGAGAGCCTCTTCCATATGGATATCCTGAACAGGTTGAGAAGTATCCACCTTAGGTATGGGTGACTGATGTGGGCTAGACTGAGGAGATTCAGGAGTACACATCTCTCTTTGAGTAGGGGAAGAGAAGAGAGACTCATGGTACTCACTGAAACCTAAGTCTTCATCAGTATAGAATGAGAGGTTGGGAATGGGTTGATTTAGATCTAAAGGCTGGGGATGGTAACTGTCCCTTGAAGGTTGTTCATTTGAGTATTGAGACTCAGAGTGAAGGCTTAAGGCAGTTGGGCTTGTGAGCTTATCAGGGTGAGCATGAGGAACCTCAGCCCTGATTGTTGAAGACATGGGAGTTGTTTGCTCCTCAGGGGAAGTGGGAGCTCTAATGTCCACTTTCTCATGTATTGGTGAGTATATGGGGACCTGTACAGACTTAATAACTTCAGCAGGGGTTCGTTTGGATTTTTTTTGGTAGGTGAGGATGACTTGGGGCCGTTTTGGTAGTTGAAAGGTAGAAGGTGTGGGTTCAACACTAGCTTGTGTTTCTAGGTTGTCACCTTGAGCAATGAGCACTAACATTTTTGGAACTAGGGCTGTTTCTACCCCTAAGAAGCCTACAGTTGGCTTCTTCATGATTTTAAAGATGTCGGGCTTCATCTGTCCCAATTTTAAGAATATTATATGTTTCCCTCAACTGTGAGCCCAGTTCATAGTTGAGAATGTGTTGAACATATCTAGGAAACATATAATATTCTAAAGAGTCCAAGTTTGCAAGCAAATTTGTATATACAAACTGAGAGTACCTGAACTTGACCCCTTGAACCATTCCATGCACTATGAAGGAGAGATCCTCAGGAATCTGGTCCCACCCTCCATGCTTGTTTGACAAGCTGTGGATAACCATATGAAGCAGGTATTTCCATTGGGATGAGACATTCCCTTTCCTGAAGGTCTTTACAAAGAAATATCCCTCATAGCCCATCTGCTCAAAGGAATGATTGACAGCTTCCTTTGGGAAGGACAACTCACCTTCTTCATCATCAGCTGCAAGTGAGTGTTGATGATGGCCGGAGTGATGAAGATTGTCCTCCCTTGCACTGTGGCAGACAGTGCCTTCTCCCCATCCATGATGACCTCTTGGCAGGTCTTCGAAAATTCAAGCAGATGATCCTCATAGAGAGTAGGATCAATGGTTAGGGAGATGGAGTAGTTTGATAGAGCTAAGAAACGACAAATCTCTGAGAAACTATCATCTTTCTCAGAGCTTAACTGAGCAACCTGGTTGTGTTGCCTGTGAAGTTGCATGGAGAAATCAGGGTTGTTTCTGCGGTTAAGGTTGACCATTTTAGAAGCTTAAGGATGAGGAAAGATAAAGAACAAAAGGCGGTTTGGGAGAATTTAGGTTTAAGGAAAACTAGAATTGAAGAAGATAGTGAGGGAGAGGGGGAACCGTTGGGTATTTATGTGAAAAGAATTTGAACCAAAGTTAATAAAAGAGGATAAACTTTGAAATCCGAATGTCGGTTCCACCTCTGAAAAAGTAGTTTACTTTTGCTCAAAAAGTAGTTTTCTTGGAAGTCGAAAAGCTTCCGAAGGTAAATTATCTTCGGAAGTTTTAATGAAAAAGCTTCCGAAGCTAAAATGACTTCGGAAGAATTTCCTGAGAGTTTTGAAAATTTTGCTTCGGAAGAGAAATAAAAACTTGAATGCTTTGTATATAAAACAACAAAGCTTCCGAGAGTTAATTTTGCTTCAGAAGAAAATAGTCCTTGAAAACAAATAAGTGTCTGAGACAAGTATTTAAGCTTCGGAAGATAGATTAAAACCTCTTCCGAAGGTAAAATTTCTTAGACAGTTATTTATATTGAAGACATGATTTGCTTCCGAAGATAAAAATATATCTTCCGAAGGATCAGAAAATTTTCAAGAATCTAAGAAAAATCTTCAAAAAGAATTTTTTTTATCCAAAGAAAACATGAGCTTATGAAAGTGATGAACTAAACAACTTAGGACACACATATTTTAAGAAATAATTAGAATTAATTTTAAGAAAAAATTCTACTCAAAGTTAATCATCCCAATAGCTGATATTAGATATTTAAATCTCTATTCATCAAAAGCTTTTGTAAACAGATCAGCATATTGTTCATCTGTGTGAACTTTGACTAGTTTAATTAATCCCTTTTTATAGTTATCTCTTATTAAATGATACCTGATATTGATGTGTTTGGTCCTTGAGTGCTGCACAGGATTCTCTGTGATAGAGATAGCACTATTGTTGTCTATGTGAATGGGAGTCTCCTTGAAGTTTAACCCATAGTCTAGCATTTGATTCTGAATCCAAAGCACTAGCAGCTTACAGCAGCAATGTATTCAGCTTCAGCAGTTGATGCAGAGACACAGGATTGTTTCTTGCATTGTCATGAGACAACCCTTCCACCAAGGAACTGACATCCCCCAGATGTAGACTTTGCAGTCATGTTGCAACCACCATAATCACTATCTGTATAAGCATACAGATTGAAGTCAGGATTCTTTGGATACCATAAACCAAGTGTTGAAGCACCTTTGAGGTATCTTAGAATCCTCTTGACAGTGATGAGGTGAGACATCTTAGGGTTGGCTTGATATCTTGCACAAATACATGTAGCAAACATGATATCAGGCCTGCTAGCAGTAAGATACATAAGAGACCCAATCATAGCCCTGTATAAGTGTTCATCTACACACTCCCCCTCAAGATCAGGTCCAAGGGAGTGGTTTCTGGCTATGGCTGTCTTAGCAATCTTACAATCAGTCATGTTGAACCTCTTGAGTATGTCTTGAACATACTGTGACTGACTTATGAAGATACCATCTTCAACTTGCTTTACTTGAATTCCCAGAAAGAAATTGAGTTCTCCCATTGCACTCATTTCAAATCTGTCTTTCATCAACTTCTTAAAGTCTTTGCAGAGCTTTGGATTAGTTGAACCAAAGATGATGTCATCCACATACACTTAACTAGCAATATGTCATTTCCCTGTCCTTTGATGAAGAGAGTTCCATCTATAGTACCTCTCCTGTATCCATGTTTGCAAAGATACTCAGACAATGTCTCATACCACTTCCTGGGTGCCTGATGCAGCCCATAAAGAGCTTTGTCAAGCTTGCAGACATAATCAGGATAATCAGGGTCTACAAAATCGGGTGGTTGTTTGACATGCACCTCTTCATCAATCACTCCATACAGAAAAGCACACTTCACATCAAGCTGAAAGACCTTGAAGTTCTTAGATGCAGTAAATGTCAGGAATATCCTAACAGCTTCTAGTCTTGCTACTGGAACAAAAACATCAGTGTAGTCAATCCCTTCTTCTTGTGTGTATCCTTGAACAACTAGTCTAGCCTTGTTCTTGATGATAATGCCTCTATCATCCTTCTTATTCCTAAACACTCATTTGGTTCCAATGGTAGTCTTCCTATGAGGAAGAGGAAAAAGGTTCCAAACTTTTTGCTTTTTGAATTGAAGCAACTCCTGTTGCATAGCTTTAACCCAACTTCCATCCTTTAGAGTCTCATCAACTTTCTTTGGCTCTATCTGGGATAAGAAACAAGAGTGAAGACAAACATTTGCTTCATGGGTTTGTCCTCTTGTTCTTACCCCTGTGACAACATCTCCAATGATGTTTATGGTGGGGTGAGACTTGTGAATCCTAAGCTGAGGGATCACAGCAAGTTGCTGAGAAAGATCTAAATTTGAGAAATTTAGATCTGGCATAGATGTTTCACCCTCCACATCACCACACTTATCAATATTGACTTGATCCAATGAGTGTGTGACATCATTGATGTTGTCATCTAAGGTGTGGTTATTAGCATCAAGAAATTCTTGATCACTGTCACCATCACCATTGTTGTCTTCCACAATTGAGGTATCCTTATCTGGTTGTGAAGCCTCTGAGCTGGAATTTGAAGGCACCCCAGTTTTATCAGCTGAGTTTGTCATTGTAGTACTGATAGAAACCTCATTTGCAGAAGTAGTTCCAACTGAAGCTAAAGATGTATGAGTTGAAGGTCTTCTTAGCTCAAATCTTGGATCAGGATCACCTGTATTTAAATTTTCTGCAGACGCTGAAACATTCTCACAAGATTTGTTAAAACAGTTGGTAACTAAATCAAGATCGAATAGCCAATCAAGACCAGAACCAGCCACACAGGGTGTGTGTTCATTGAAAGTCACATTGGCTGAATCCTCAACAATTCTAGTTCTGAGATTGTATACTCTATAAGCCTTAGCCTGGGAAGAGTATCCAATGAAATGTCCATCATCTGATTTCTCAGCAAATTTGACAATTTGATCTTTGGTATTCAAGATGGTGCAAGGACATCCAAATGACCTGAGAAAATAAATGAAAGGTTTTCTCTTGTGCCAAAGTTCATAAGGAGTCTTACCATGTGTCTTAACCACTAAAACTCTATTTTTCATATAGCAAGCAGTGTTTATTGCCTCTGCCCAGAAGGTGATGGGCAGTTTAGAGTCAGACAACACAGTTCTTGCAGCTTCAATTAGTGTCATGTTTCTCCTCTCAACAACACCATTTTGCTGAGGAGTCCTGGGAGCACTATATTGTCTTGTAATACCTTTTTCATCATAAAATGTATCAAGGGTTTGATTCTTGAATTCAGTCCCTTGATCACATCTTATGGTTTTGACCTTGTGATCACATTGATTCTCAATCTTTAAGATGAAATTCTTCAGAGGGGGTCTCATCCTTAGTTCTAAGAAAGAAAACCAAGTGAATCTTGTAAAATCATCTGTGATCACTAAACAGTAGGAGGTCCTTCCTAGACTCATTACACTGGTGGGGCCAAAGAGATCCATATGTAATAAGTGTAGGGGAGTAGTGATAGAGTTCCTTTCCTTAGGCTTGTGAGATACTTTATGCTGCTTCCCTTTCAGGCATGCAACACAATGATCATCACTTGTAAACTCTTTCTTTGGCATTCCAGTTACCAAATCATGTTTAATTAGTTTATTCATGTTCTTAAAGTTTACATGGCACATTTTTTATGCCATAGGAAAGACTCATCACTATTTGCTTTAGACAGAAAGCATGAAACTTCTCCAGAGGGAGATGTTTCTTGCAAGTCCATCTTGTACATGTTCCCTTTTCTGGGGGCTCTAAGCAGGATGTGCTCATGAGGAATGACCACTCCAGGCTTGAGAACAATGCACTCATGCTCAGTAAAGAGCATGTTATGACTCTAATCACAAAATTGGGATACACTCAGAAGATTGTACCCAAGCTCCTTGACAAAGTTTACCTTTTCAATGCTGAGCTTACCATTTGTGACCTTGCCCCTTCCAGAAATGTAACCACCTTCATCTCCTCCAAAAGCAACTGGTCCTCCATCAATCCTTTCAAAGTTATGGAGTAGTGACCTATTGCATGTCATGTGCCTGGAACAGCCACTATCAATGATCTAGACATTCTTGTTTGTCTTGAGCTGTTCCTGCACAAAGAAAATGATTAGTTACATTTGGAAACCCAAGCCTTATTCGTCTTGGGCTCACTAAGTATAACAGAAGGTAATGCAACAGTAATAGATCCTATGGTTGTGCTAGGAGGATCTTGAGCTGTTGTTGATGGAGAATTTTCAGTCACTTGGTCTTTCTTAGACTTCCACACCACCTTTGGATTCTTGGACTTGACCTTCAAAACTTCGGAAGCTTTTGGGACTTCGGAAGTTTTGATGACTGAACCTTCGGAAGATTCTGCAGTCACTGCAGCAGACTTCAGTGCTTCGGAAGAATTCTTTCTTCCGAGACCAACTTCTCTTCCGAAAGTAATTTCCCATTTGCCTTCTTCTTAGATTTGGAGCTTCTGAAGGAAACATATTTTCCTTCCGAAGCTTGAATCTTCTTGGAACTCTTTGAAGTCTTTGTCTTGGTCATATGGACAGTACTTTTAGGATTGTATGGACAATCCTTAGCAATGTGAGAGGTACTTTCACACATGACACACACCATTTTCTTCTTCACAAGAGTCTTCTTATGAGAACAAGACTGTCTTTGGTCACATCCCTTCTCCACTTTCATCTTTGCAGATGCTAAGACAGTCCTTTTGGGCTGAGAACTGTTCTTGGAGTTTGATGGTCCAGGCTGTGCAGTAGTGGTACATAGCAGATCAGTCTTCTTCTTGGTACTCATATGATTTGAACAAGAACCAGAACTCTTAGCTGAAGGGTTTTGGTTGTTGTCTTCAGTCTTTACTAATTCAAACCCTGTAGAGATAAAAACTTGTTTCTACTTAGAGTTAAAAGTAGCCTTGATCTCTTGAGCCTTCCTTGTTTTTCTTTTGCTCTTCCTGATCAAGTTCTTTATCATTGACTTGGTCATCACAGTAATCTTCTTCTCCTCAGAAGGATAGTGGCCCTTCTTAGAATCTTCCTCTTCACTCTTCTCAAGGGAATTCTTTGCTATCTCTTCTTCATCCTCTTCACTTATAGGATCTATGAGAGGAAGCTCATCTTCACAAGTTTCACACCTAGGAGATCTTACAGACAAAATTGTGTGTGGAGGAGCTATCTCATTGGATCCCAGTCCCTGCCTATTTTGATAACACACCTTGTTGTGCAGGGATGAGGATATCATGTTCTTGAAGGTCTCTTCTTCAATAACACTCTTTTCTGCCCTGGCTTTGCTGATCACAAGCTCAGCCTGGCACTCAGTCAGCTTGGTTATGAGATCTTTGATTTGAGTCCTAAAATCTGTATGTTCATGTTTTAGAACTGAAATGGTTTTCTCTAAGTCCTCTATCTTTTGTTTATAATCATTTTCAGACTTTCTAAAATCAGATTTTAAAATGTTTAAGGACTCAAGATCAGATCTCATCTCCAAGTTATAGGACCTGTATCTGTTAACTTTAGCAATACATTCAGGAGTACAGAGATGTTCTAATACCTTGGCTTCATCATGATCTGCCATTAGTGCTTGGTTTGGAGAAGCATCTTCCACCTGAAAGCTCCAGTCAAAGTCTCCTTCTTCAACAGCAACAGCAGCTTGTTGCTTTGGCTTCTCATTTTGGGGAGCTTTGTCAGTGTAGTTAGGTCTGGACTGTGTTTGGCTACCATTTGTTCAAGGTGCCTTACACTCTCTGGCAAAGTGGCCCATCAAGTTTTAGTTGTAACACTTGACTTTGCCTTTGTCCAGGCCAAACTTTCCACTGGTTGCATTGCTTGGAAACTTCCTTCCAGTTATCTTGTAGAACTTCTTGGCTCTGTGAGTGAGAAGAGCCATCTGCTGGACTATTTCCATGTATTCTAAATCATCTGGATGGATACAATCCAGGTCTTCAAGAGTGAAAAGAGAGTTGCCACAGCTTTCATTAAAAGACACAAAAGCTTGAGAAGAGCTTGTCTCTTGGAATGGCTTCCTTGAGTGTAGTTCTCCCTGGGTGTCTCTGGGAGGGGATGCAAGGGACCCTTTGGTGAATTGTCAGGGTAGCATATGAGATGATGTTGGGGTTCTATGCTATCCTTTCAACCACGTGCAGGGCTGAACCAATTGATTGTTGGAGTTACCAAATGAACCTTGCATGTTCATCTCCATCTGGTAGCCACTGAGAATCCCATATAACTCTGTCAGAGTAAGAGTTTGAGATTTTCAGTCCTCTTGATCACCACACAGTAGTGTGCATTGCCTAGAAAGTGAGGACATGAACTTTCTTACATGTCTCTTTCTCAAGAGGAACTCCTCCATCCATAAGGGTATCCACTATCTCAACATACCTGAAGTATTGCTGAGTCATGGTTTCACCTGTTTTGAAGGTGAAGTTTTCAAACTACTGCTTCATGAGATCCTTCTTGTTCTCCTTGGCTTTAGAGGAGCCTTCATACATCAGTTTTAGTGCATCCCATAGTTGTTTAGCCATTTCGCACTTCTTGAAACCTTTGTACACAGAGTTTGGAAGGGCAGTTTGAAGAGTTGTCATGGCTTTTCTGTCAATCTCTACTCTCTTCCTATCTTCATCATCGGAGTAGTTATCCATATCTTTGGGGATCATACCAGCACCAGTAGCGGAAGAAGTGCTGGGTATGAAAGGTCCATTTTCAACAGACTCGCACATTCTTAAGTCTAGAGACCTGATGAAACCTTCCATTCTCAGGCACCAGGTATCAAAGTCATCAAAGTGATCAGTGGGGACTTGTTCATGGTTCCAGTTTCCATATCAGTCTTGGAAATGGCTGCCATTTGAAAAGTTAGTATTTATGTGTGAGAGGGATTAAGATGGTGAGATCTTATATCAAGAGCCTGAAATGCACTGATACCAAATGCAGGACCGGTGAAGGGTGGTCACTTACAACACAACAACACAAAGAGGAGATTAACCAAACTTAATCAAACAATAAACTGGATTAACCACAAGAATGATACTAAGAACACAAGTAATAAGTAAGAGACAGAACAAGATAACACAAGTGATTGGTTTTCAAGAATGCAGTATATTGCTTTCTCAAGTTCTATTACAAGTGTTACAAAGCATGAAAGAAAGATACAAGAACATGGAATACTTATACTACATCCTATAGCCGGTCATACTTTGAAAGCCAGCTAGATACAATTGACTAGACAACTACAAAATCAATTGTAGAGTCAAAAGGCAGATCTGCCTTTTGACTTGTGACTATGACATTCCATAGCTCACATCCTAATATATTACAAAAAAGATATAAGTACATAAAGTAGAAAGCATGGACTCAAGACCTCTATGTACAGTTACCAAAAGCATGGACCTTTCACCAACCCATGTAAGTTGATGACTTTACAGAGTTGTAGCGAAAAGGTGGTCCAGCTTTATGGTAAAGTACATCAAATAAAGGCATATCTCTAAAAGTCTTCGGAAGAAATCTGTCTTCACTCTTTGGCTTCGGAAGACTTTGTCTTTGAAGCTTCGGAAGACTTTGTCTTTGAAGCTTCGGAAGACTTCACTTTTGGCTTCAGAATATATTGGTCTTGGCTTCGAAAGATTTTACACTTAGAATATTTCTAGTTCATGGTGTAAAACTTTCGAAGCATTTCTACTTCAGTTCTTTAGTGCATGCTTGCAGAGAGACTTTGGATGTTTTGGCTGCATCGGACTTATAGGAATCCTTACAGAATCGTCAAGAATTGAGCTTGAAAAGTTCTTCTTTGAATTAGGGTAAGATTGTGCTTAAATAACTTAAAATTCCATAAAATCTGGGTGTTAGTTCAGCCACCGGCGTATGATACGCCCAGGGCGGCGTATCATACGCCCCCCCTCAGCTTTCCTACGCCTAACTTCCGGAATTTTTTGTCATATACGCCCATAAATACGCCGCCAATACGCCAATCGGCGTATGATACGCCCAAGGCGGGCGTATCATACGCCGGGCCCCTGTAAAAAATTATTTTCACATGTAACTTTTCAAGAGCTTTTCGTTGACAAGTTGTGGGCCCTGTAACTCTTTTACTAGCTCAAGTTATGCCCATTTTAAGTTACCGTGATCTTGAACTTTTGGTTTTTGCATTTCTTCACTTCTCGGACTCCGATTTCCATCCCGCTTCTTCCATACTCTTCATGTTTCACCAAACTTAGTTCCTAGTTTCCTGTTTTACATCTTTTAGTAATTGCGCATTTGGTCCTCGTGGTTCATCCTATGCTTATTCACCTTAAAATAAGCTTCCTTAAGCTCCACTTCCCTACACATCAAAACAAACTCAAAGTAACTTCGTTCCATACTAACGACGATGTAAAATCACATAATTAGATCAATTAACCTTGAATTATTATCACTCGATCAACAACATATTCTTAAATTTACATTTACCATTTATATATTTATAACTATATATCATTAAAATTAAGTATTGTCGTATTTATATACATAAGTAATTACTAAATATTACGTAGTTATAATAATAATAATATAATAATAATAATAATAATAATAATAATAATAATAATAATAATAATATAATAATAATCCTACTAATAATATATAATAATAATAATAATAATTATAATAATAATAATAATAATAATAATAATAATAATAATAATAATAATAATAATAATAATAATATTTAAGCTAGGTCGGGTTAGATTGTCCTCTTTAAGTGAGACTCGGTGACACCAGTCGAATCGCACGGGTCAAACCACTATATGATAAATATATTTTAGGATGACAACATAGTAATTTCATTCAAAGTGTAATACGACTAATACAACATTTTAAGCATAGAGTACAAGTACTTTATGCAGTACTTCAAGTTTTGCCCCTATTTAATTAACTTCTTCTAATTAATATAATATTTAATACACATTATTAATATATTATTTTATTATATGATATTCTTTAATTCACTTCATTAAGTTTTATTTTATGTATGATACTATAAAATGACATTTAAATTTATATTTACTAATTATATTTTTATAACTAAATACTATTTAAATTTAAGTATTATTTTTTTTAAATATTTAAGTATATAACTAATATATATCTTTATTTTTATGATAACAATAATACTAATATTTTCTGGGAGCGTATTGTGAGTTTAATAAATTTTAATTTTTATGTGAAATATGTTAGCTAATGATATATTGTTTAATATGTATTGAAAAATAATTACAATAATAATAAATATTATCATATTAAGACTACTAATACTAATAATTATTATTATAAGGTTAATAACAATAACAACAACAACTATAATATCTATGTTATTATATTAGTTACAATATAATATCGTGTATCTATCATGTTATTGTATTTATAACAATTTAATATTTGATAATTGTATCATGACAATATAATAATGAATCACTTAAACATGTGTAGCGACAATCCGAGTGCATATATAGTTGAATTCACCGAAACCATGTTGATCCCTAAAACTATAATTATGACGTTATTTTATACGCTCCAAATCAAACCACGTCGAAACGCGGGGCTAACGCTAGTTCTTAAATGATGTGTGAAGTGCTTTCTTTCATGCCTATTTCATATTACATGTTATTATTTAAGAAGAAAAAACAAAACCAAACAATATGCCTAGATCGATCCTAACACTTATGATTGACACCTTAGTTCTACCGAGTATGCTCGTTATGGCATTACATTTAATGCGTGTAGTGTTTGTGATTTTAGTGTCATCAGTTTTATTTAAGTATGACCAGGTTTACTTAAGAACAAATGAGAGTTAGATACGTATTTATATGAGTTAGGAGGTGTATAATGCACGTACATTTAATAATGTTCTAATATCAAGAACAAACCAATCTCGGTATTCCAAAGGGGTTAAAGACCCCTAAACCATAAGAATTCGGAGCAAAGGCCCTTACGGTGAGGTCTAAGGGGCAACGCACTTGGTGACAATCAATGAAAGGTTGTATGAATTTACTAAATATGAAAGAACTTATAAGTTAGTGATAAGTTGTTACTGATTATTGTTAGATTAAAATCACCTGGCCAAGCTGAAAATTCAGCTCGAACTTAGATTGGGTACGACTCAAGCTAGCTCGGCATGACTCAATGTGGTTATAATTTTTAAAAGATGGTACAAATTTAACAATTCACGTCCTACGGTTGAGACCATGTGCTCTAAGAGCACTCGTAATAGAATTTTCATCTTTATCTCTACAACAATTTAACTAAATATCATATATTCCTCTAAATTTATCTCTGAACTATTTTAACCTACCAAATCTTATTCTCTATCTCTATCTCACTCACAAGTACTTATTTTATTATGTTTTTTTTATTTTTAGAAAAACACAGTCATTTGATGATGAATAATTAATCTTTATATTTATAAAACCACTATACGTGAAACTTTAAATTATAAAGATAGAAAATTTTAAAAATAGTGGACATTTGTAAATTTTGAGGAAGAAGACTTGACGATTCGGTTTATAGTTTGAGTTAAAAAAACAGTTTATTCAGTTTGATTTACAATTTGTGTTTTTCACTAAATTGTATAAACATGACGAAGTAAGTGAGTGTGCGCTAGTGCGCAGAGGGAGTTGTTAAAAGATTATTTTGTGCCACTGATCATCTTGCCATAATCAGTTAATCATATTGGTATATAATTTGATAATTCTTGACAAAGATTGTTTGTTGATCTTGAGGTTGGTTTTGTACTTAAAAAATATTCATAAGAGTTTATTTTTTTAAACGTTTATAACTTGTACATATGAAATTATTTTTTTATAAAATTTATATCATGAAAAAATATTTTTTATCTTTAAAACAAGTATAATATCATTATATAAAAAGATAATATGTTTTTTACGTTTTAAAGCTCATATGATTTCTGCCCGTCATCGTGTATTTAGTACAGTTCATTGTGTATATTTGTTAGTTATTGTTTTTTAATACTATTGTGTTTTTTTCTAAAATGACTAATTATAAAAAAATTATAATGTTAAATAATATTGTAGTGTTTTCTAGTATGCAAAACACAATGATAAATTAACAATCAATTGATCTAATACATTAAAATTAATGACAATTAACATGAAATGATATAAAACATAAAACACAATGATAAATGTCTCATTGTGTTTTCTATCATCACTATGTTATGTTAAACACTATGAAGTTTGACAAAAAAACATTGATAAAATAATATTATTGTGTACTTCTAATTGTAAAACATAATATAGATAACAATAAGTTATATAATCTATAAAAATAATAAAAAAAATAACACATTAGATTATCTTGAACATTATGAGTTTTAAAAAATATATTGATGAAATAACATCATTGTGCACTTATAATTGTAATACACAATGATAAGAACAAGTATATAAAATTTATAAAAAAACAATATGAGGAAAAATAACACAAAATAATCTAAAACATAAATCATAATGATTAATACACATAACAAATGATGAAAAATATATGATACAATTAACTAATATTTGACACAATAAACGATTGGACACTATGACCAGGATGCCCTCTTATTTAAAATAATAGAATAACACATATCAAGATCACAATTATTTTTAAGTTTTTTAGATTAAATATCATTTTTAATATAAATTCACTCTAATAATATAGATACAAATATGCATTCAGTCAAAATAATAATCACAGATTTATTATTACTTTCATCAATTTTTATAATACATTTTATGTGATTCAACGGAACCTAACCAAATCCATTACAGTTTTATAATCGAGTCACCCAATTGTTCTAGATATCGGTTTCAACATGTTAAAATTGAATCGCCAAATCGTTAGCTGATTTTGTTTACGTTTATAAAACCATCGGGTTTGCCCAAAAATTCCCGATCGAACCAGATGATCCGGATTGTGAACACAAAATTAGTTGATATTAAATAAATGTTGATTTTAAATAAGCAGATAAGGCAAACTTCAATGAGGATAACCAAGTCAGAAAATTTTGTATAGTATATGAAAATAGGGCATTGTCATCGATCTTTTGGCTTAGTGGTTAAAGGAGATATGGGAGCCTTCGTCTATCTTGGAGATTCAAGGTTACAATCTTGGTATTAGCGAATAATTACTAATTTGATTAACTAACAACTAACCATTAACATACCATTTGGAAAAATATATATGAAAATAGGGCAAAAGATTTATGTGACTTGATTTATACATTTTATACCTTTGGTTAGGTTTGATTTATATGAGCATTTCAAATCTACAAGCTTACCTCAACTCGACGTTTATACAAGCAAGCTCGGCTCAAAAATTATATGAGATGCTTTCAAATAGTTTTTCTCAAGCTAAGTTTTAAAGAAAATCGACCAATAATTATTTTATGGACCCTAACCTTGACATATACAATATTCCGTACATACAATTGAAGTTATAATGTTATAATAATGCAATACTACTTACTATCTACCACGAATTTATTGGCTTTTATGCTTCTTCAATCCAATTATCATCCTACCTATAGCTACTTTTATGTATATTTGATGTGTAATAAGTAACAATAAATGTTGGTTTAATGACATTTAGTTGACATCGTGTTGATGCAACTTTTAACTTTAATGCATAAAACAGTATCTCGACTGTTTCTTAACAATTTGGGGGGTGGGGGTCTGATACCTGCGATATTAATGGACCGACGAGGCAATGATTTAGTGAAGCGTTTATAAACGTATTGTAGCTCGAGAATATCAAGACATTGAACAGGCGGTGTTCCTACAAAGTAGTGAAGGTTGAAGTTCCATTATGGATACAAATGTTGTGTTTAGGAGTAAATTTAGTAGTGGGTGTATGAGTTTTCCGTTCAAAAAAACATTATTTATTTAACAAACAAATAAATATTACTAACACATGTTATTCATTTGAAGGACGGACCTTAAAACAAAATTTATGGTTGTTGATTTGTGACTTGGAGGTCTTGGTTTCATGCTATAAGAAAATCCTTTTACACAAGCATACTATACATCAGATCGAGAACTGACACGACCCATCACTAGACAATGCGTAAAGTGAGAGCTACGTTAAGCACCGAATACACCATATATCCCTTTACATTTTATTCATCTAGTTAATGAACAAATGCTATTACGTACTTTTTTTCATCTGAGTCATACACCATATGACCTTTTACATTTTATTCATCTAGTTAAATGAACAAATACTATTACATATTTTTCTTTTATATAAGTTTATGAACGTTTATTTATTTATATTTGTTAATGTTGTGTGATACTTTGATTTTAAAATCATGTGTCCTACTATCATTGTTATTTTCTTAGAAGGTAAGTAGCATAAATCTGTTATCTCTCTTCCTAAACCACATATGTATAAATAGATAGGTAGATGTATTTTGCTTCTTTATGTTTTATGTTTCTCATCCTACATGATGAATTTTTTAAGCATCACATTGCAGTCGATGACAGATTCCGCACCTCTTCCTTTTAAAACTGTTTAAAAAGCTTGTGGTTTGAGTATCGTTCGAAAATAGCTTGTTTAAAATCAGTTCATTTGTAAACAAGCCAAGCCGGCTCAACTCGGTTTGTAAACAAGTAAAGCCCGAGCCAAGGTTAGCTTGGTTCGTTATTCACTCGTTAGCTGTCTTGTTGGCTCGTTTGTTGGTTTACTCATTGACTCGTTTAAATTAAACCAAATTTATATTATATGTAAATTATAAATCAAATTATGACATATTATTTAACATATATCATATGGTTATTTTGATATTTTTTAACGTGAAACCAAGTATAAAAGTATAACAACGTAATTATAGTCCTTAAAATAACAATATTATATAATTGTTTAACGAATTAAGATAAACAAATATAAGAAATATTATTAATTGTTTATATCACCCTTTTATTTTTTAGGTTATAAGACTAAAATCGACCTATATCAATTGTAATGGTGAATAAAGTCTATAAAACCGAATGCAACAATATATTAAATTAAATATTGTTTACATACACGTGTATAAAATAAATCACAAAAGCAAATTAGACTTCTTACTTAGTAAAAGTATAACAACGTAATTATAGTACTTGAAATAACAATATCATATATATTATTTAATTGTTTTAACGAATTAAGATAAACACATATAAGAAATATTATTAACTGATTATATCACCCTTTTATTTTCCAGGTTTTAAGACCAGGGAAAACTTCAAATAAAAAAGTCTCTAAAACTAAAAAGAATAAGAAATAATCTCAATCATCAATCTCTTTTATCAATGGTTAATATCAAATTGTAATAAAAAGTTTGTTAGAAATGTATTTTAAAAATAGTCATATTTATTGACTTTTTGCAAATCCCCTCATATTTTTAAACATTCATAATTTTCATGTATGATATTATTTTTTTATAATGATTACATCATAAAACGAGCGTTTTCTTTTTAAAACGAGTATAGTATTGTTATATAAAAAGATAATATTTTTTTATTTTTATAAGCTCATATGTCGTCATTGTGTCTTTGATGCAATTAATTGTGTCTTTTTGTTAGTTATTGTATTTTCTGAATATTATTGTGTTATTCTAAAATAATGAATTTAAGAAAAAATATAATGGTGGAATAATATTATTGTGTCTCTTTAATATGTATAACACAATAATAAATAAATAACTAATTAATCTAATACATTATAAACAATAACAAAATAACACAATGTCTCATTGTGTGTTTTAATCGTTATTATGTTATCTTAAACACTATGAGTTTTGGAAATATGTGCGAAATAACATCATTGTGTACTTTTGATTGTAAAATACAATGATAGACAACAACAAGTTTATTTAAATATAAAAAACAATGACAAATAACACATTGTCTTATCTTCAACACTATGTGTTTTGAAAAATATATTAGTGAAAGTATATCATTATGTATTTCTAATTGTAAAACATAATGATAGATAACAAGTCTATATAATTTACAGAATAAATGATAAAACTAACACGAAATGATCTAAAACGTAAAACATAATTATTAATACATATAACAACTGATGTAAAAGATATAGCACAAACAACATTTATGATACATAAGCTGACGTATTTGACACAATGACCAAACTATCATCTTCTTTAAAACAATAGATAGACACGTGTCAAGTACACAATCATTATTAGACTTTTTAGATTAAATCACAGTTTTAGTATAACCATACCCTTAAGACTACCTATATCGATTATAATAGTGAAAAAAATCTATAAAATCGAATGTAACAATATACTGAGTTAAATATTGTTTACATACACGTATGTAAAAGAAATCACAAAAGCAAATCGGACTTTCGACATAGTATTATAATAAGTTAGCGTACGGTTATCTAATCTATAATACACGTCTTTTATTCTCATCATTCAGTGGCACCTCAATACCACAATTTTCTTCATCTTTAAACATACTTTATATCTATCTTTCATCTTTCATCTTACATTTATTGTAACACCCGTAAATTTTCCTTGAAGCCAACGAAAGAAGAAAAAGAAATAAAGTCCAAAGTCGAGGGACCAAACTTACCAAAATGGAAAAAGGTTGAATGGGTGGGAGTATAAAAGGAGGAGGGCAGCCCACACCCTCCCCCATACTCATTCATTTTCGGCCCTAGAGAGAAAGGAGGAAGAAAAGTGGTCTCGAGCTTGGTTCGGGTGGATTCGAGCGTGAAAGTTGAAGTGTAGCGTGTTGATTCGAAGCTCTTCTCGACGGGATCGTTTGTGTGAGTTTTAGGACCCCTCATTTACATGTTTTCAACTGATTTTGGGGCTGAAACACATCTAAAATCCGTTTTTGAAAAAGTTGGGTGTTAACCCGTTTTTATGCATATATGTATGTGTTAGATGCGTTTGGGTTGGATTTTGGGTTGTGTATGCTTGAACAATGTTGTGGTAGGTGTTTCTAAGGTTTAGGATGGTTGATTTGGGCTAAAATCGAGTTTGGGAGAGCTTGGAGGCCGAAAAGGGCAGTTTGCGTTCGGCTGAAACTGCATTCTGCATCAGCTAGGGCTAGGCGACCGACTGGAGTGCGATTGGAGGCCATACGGCCGATCGGCGTACGACTGAGGTCCATGCGCACGATTGCCATGCGATTGAGGTCCATACGCATGGAAGTCATGCGATTGAAGTTCATGTGCCTGTAAGGCATGCAATTGAAGGATTATGCGACTGCGGTTCATTCGCACGAAGGTTATTCGACTGAGGTCCATACGCCTGGAGGCCATGCGACTGAGGTTCATTCGCACAAAGGGTACGCGACTGAGGCCCATGCGCCTGAAGTCATGCGAGTGAAGGCCATACGCATAGAAGCTATGCGACTGAGAGTCCATACGCATAGGAGTCCATTCGCCCATAGGTCCATTCGCATAGGGTCCATTCGACTGATGTCCGTTCGCCTAAGTGTTCATTCGCATGGAAGGCCATGCGACTGAAGGGTGTCTATACGCACAAATAGAGCTCGTGCACCCGAAAGAGCCTAGTTTAACATTCTGACTCTCGGGGAGTTGTGTAGAGGTAGGTTATGACATGGGAGGTTCCCGGAGGTTCCCGTAAGTTGACTTATGAAGTCATAGTTAGTTTTTGGGGCATGTTGTTGACGTGGGTTTATTGTTTATGTATGTTGTTATGTATGTTTATCTTATGCCTCGTATGATGATGTTGTACGTTTAATATGTTCCATATTTTATTTGATTGTCTTCCTGTGGCTTTCTGGAATGTTAATGAATGAAATGAAAGTATTATGTAACGTAAAATGGAAGATAATAAAAAGAGGAACATGATGAATGCATGCATTAATGAATGATGAATGTAACAAAAGTCTTGCAAGCATTGGATATCGGGACACGCCAATTACAAGGTGTTAGCCCAACGGTGTGCGGATTCGCTACCCCGGGAGGATGCACATTGGGTTCTTTCTTTGTGATTGACCATTTGTTTGAAACCATTGTTGCTTGCCTTAGGTACTGTGGCCAGAGGTGCTGCGCACCGTGAACGAAGGTCTATGATAGGCTTAGGTCCAGTACCATGAGCATGAAGGGCATAGCACATGACAATGGTATACCTGAACTTTATCCTAGGTACTGTGGTCAGAGGTGCTGGGTACCGTGAATGAAGGTCTATGATAGGCTTAGACCCAGTATCATGAGCATGAAGGGTAAAGTTCATGGTTTTAATGGAAAGAAAAGATGTAATGATGAACGAACGAATGAAAGTAAGAATGTATGAACGAACGAAAGTTAATGTATGAATGAACGATGAAGATAATAATGATATTATCTATGTGTACGTATGATGTGTGATCACATGAAAGTAAAGAATGGTTTTAACGAAAGAAAAGTATGTTTTATTGTAAAGGTTGCTGAGGATGGCACGGGGCGGCTACACAGCTTATTTTGGATGGCATCCTTTCGTTTAATGCTTTTGTAATGTAATAAAACAAATATTCTGTAATTGGATAACGATTTATTATGTTTCAAAAGTTATGATGAAATGGAATGACGTTTAATGTTTCCGCTGCAATGTTTTTATGTAAGATGATGAAAATATATGATTTATGTGCGATGAATGACCAGCTGTAAGCGTCCCGGGAACGGGGCCTTATATTTATTTTATTAATTTTAAACACAAATAATATTTATTAGTTGTAAACTATTACGTTACGTGATAAAGTTTACAAATAAAAGTTGTATTGTTATTTCTCGAATATATTCATAATTAGGTTAGATACTCGTGTGTTACACAAGTAGAAATAAAAAGTTATATAATAGATTATATATATGTATAATCTAATATAGTTTATAGATAACATATCAATGAAATTATTATATATAACAAACATATTTAAGTTATATACAATAGTATAAAAAGAAAAAAACTTCTTATTTATAAATATCCATAAACATCTTTATATACCTTTTTGAAGAATTTTAGTTTTAACTATAATTAGCTACAAATTAAATTATATTGTAAAAAAACTAAATCTTATTAAAGTAAATTAATAAAATGTTATTTATTTTTTTTAAATATTTCTTGATTAATCTAATATTAAATAAGAGTTATTAAGAAAGCTTTTTTGAATTCAAGATTTTTACCGAAATTGTAATTTAATGTGATGGTAACAGGTGGTGTCTAGATGACGATGACATGGACATGCAAGAAAATAGTCATGTGGCTAATATTTATTTTGATTTATTAGAGTATATTTGGTTTGGAATATTGTGATATATATATATAATATAGATAGATATATAGAGATATATATATAGATATATATATAGAGATAGATAGAGATATCTTCTATATCTCTCTAGATATATCTAGATCTCTCTCTCTATCTCTGTCTGTAGCCTCTACTCTCTATCTGATATATCTCGTCTGTCGATCTCTATCTCTATATAGGTCTGTATATATATATATATATAGATCCCTCTCTACTCATCTACTCTCTCCACTTCTCTAGATACACCACATCTATATATATATATGTATACAGATATATATATATATATCTATCTCTATCTCTATAGCTATATCTTCTATCTATCTACTATCTCTATCTTATCTATCTGTATCTCTATATATGTATACATACATATATCTATATATGTATATTATATATATATCTATGTATATCTTCTATATGTATCTATATCTCTATACCTATCTGTATATGTATATGTCTATGTATATGTATATGTATATGTATATGTATATGTATATGTATATGTATATGTATATGTATATGTATATGTATATGTATATGTATATATGTATATATGTATGTATGTATGTATGCATATATATATATGGACACATACATGTGTGTGCGGAGAAGGGGATCTTTATGAGAAAACTACAACTTACGAGAAAACTATAAAAATCATTTTAAATCATTGATTAGTGGTTAAAATAAAAGAATGACATATTGTAATTACGGGTAGGTAAATTCAAAAGATTTTGATGCATAAGGGCTTGTAAAAAGCTAGAATGGGTAAAGAGTTTTCTATTATAGAATTTCTTCTTTTAAATTATTAGATTGTTGTTTAAAAAATTAAGTGTGAAATATCACTTTGTTGTTGTATACTAATAACAAATAAACAAGTATGTAAACGGTTTAAGGGAAAAGATACACAACTTATTTATAAATATTCAAATTGATGTTAATGAATCCACTTTACGTCATCTTCCTAATCTTCATTCGAGAGTTTGCTCTATTAATCGTTTCTCTTAAATGGTAAGGATCACCGGTACATGAAAATCTTACTAAATAAAGATAATGATCACCTTATACAATCATCTTACTTTTTGAAGTGTTCACCTTCTTCGGCTCGCTGACTTAAGGTAGTTATCATCTTTTTTTGTCTCACTAATTCAAGGTAGTGAGTCTTACTAAGCAAGGTAGTGATCACCTCTACAACATGCACTCGTGTCACTCTATACAAGAAAGTGATCACCTTTACAAATATATTAATAATTCGTAAGGAAGTGGTCACATGTTACAACTCTCACTTAAATAGTTGTAATGAAAAATACATAAGTGACAAATATATGTAGCACACACACTCTTCTTCCCTTTCTTGTTCTTCTTTATCTTAGATCTCTCAAATGATATAATAACATAAAAAGAATGAGAGAATGATCTATTTGATTAGTATTTGAAAGTGTTCAGACCAAAATGGGTGGTGAAAATGATTGGGAAAGACTTTTATTTATAGATACAACACAAAAAAGAAAAATACAATTGTTTGACAATGTTACAGATGATGTAGCGTGGTCTCTACAAAGTCCATGGTTTTTAGCTTTTTAAGAAAAGTTTGTTAACATTGTAGGTTGTCTAATTCACACACTAAAGGCATTTTCCTTTATAAAACACTATTAACTTATAAAAACTTTTATTTTTGACCTTATACTTCTTTGATATTAAAATGGTAAGTTTAACTTTTATATTTTGCAAAGCATGAAAGATGTGATTTTGGCATTAATATATGTCAAGTTGGTTTATGTTTTCCATTAGGATGATGTTGAGATCTTTTGACAAACAGAAGATTCAATTACTTGTAATATCAAGTTCAAATTTGAAATCTAATTTGATTCTTGACAATATTCTATAAGGTTTTGAATTTTATACACGTTTAGCGAAATTTATAATATGTTTTTAGGAAATAACAATGTTTTATACAAATTATACTTTTATAATTCTTTCAATTAATTTAAACATTTTACAAAATGCTTATTCTCATATCATATTACTTTTGTGGTTTGTTGTCTTGATAGTTTGTGTCAGATTCTTGTTTGCTTTTTTTTTCAATCTTCATATAAGAACCTTATTGTTGTTCATCAATTTACCATATATCGATCGCTCGTGTTAGGATTTTTCATTGATTCCCCATTTATACTTTTATGATTCAAATTGAGTCTTGATCTTCAATAAATAATTATGTGTCGAGTTCTTGCATTGATTCCACACGTTATACTTTGATGATTCAAACTAAATCGTGATCTTCGATGAAAAATTATGGCAAGTACCAATTTTCCTATTAAATTCCTCAACACATCCTAATGTCTTGACATAATTGATAACTTGATGATATCTTCTTGTGGTATCTATGTATTTAGTTATTTTTTTACATAAACATGTATACTTAATGACTTGAGAGTGTAGTGACTTATATGTGACATGTAATTATATTCTTGTAAGCAATTCATACCACATATTATTTATTTTTTAACATTATAAAAATTCAAGGTTTTATTATCATCAATTTAAGTCATTGTAATCCCATCAAGCATAACACGCAAAACATAATATTTATCAAAAACCATCACTTTTAATTAACAAATCTCTAATATCACTCATTCTTTTTCATCTTTACTAATATTTGGTAAAGAACAATAAATAAAAAAATATAATTTATTTTATGATTCTTGAAGGTGATCACAGAACATAATAAAGAGGAAGATGAAAAAAGGATTCGAAACTAGTTAAAAAATAGTGTAAAATATACGTGAACAGATCATGATATATATATATATATATATATATATATATATATATATATATATATATATATATATATAATATATATATAATATATAGGGTAGGGTTATCTTGAGAACCACCCTTTTAGTGAGAACTCTAGTAACCAACATCAACCACACATTTTAGTCACATGCAAGTCACATGCCACTTCCACCTTTTTTTTAAAACGTTCATACTTTTTTTCATGATGATTATTTTTTCATAAAATTTCACCATTAATTTCATTATTTTTTTATCTTTCCAACGCCTACCATATTGATATATTTTTTAAAAAAATTCGTCCATCCGTTATTTACATATGTGTAAATAGTCATTACATATGTGTAAATTCTGTTTTACACATGTGTACTTTCAAGAATTACATATGTGTAACGTAAAAATAACGAGATTTTTTTTTTTTTTTTGTAATTTTTTTATTTTTTTTAATGGTAGAGGGAAACGAGAGAAACACTTCTGTGTTTTTACTTTTTATTTTTTTTTATTATTTTTTATTTTATGATTTTTTTGATTATTGTTGTTGTTAATTACAATTTTGTCATTGAAAACTAGTGGTTCACATTGGTTCCTAGAGTTCTCACAAAAAAAAGGGAGTTCTCATTTGATTCCTCCCCTATATATATATATATTATATATATATATATATATTATATATATATATTATATAATATAGATATAATAGATATATATGTATATTATACATATATGTATATATATATATATATGTATACATATATGTATATATATCTATATGTATATCTAGACATATATGTATCTATCTGTATCTATATCTTATGTCTATCCTCTCCACATCTATACCTCATTATATACATATCTATATCTATACCTATATATCTATCTACCTATATATTCCTACACCTATCACATCCTCTCTCTCTATAGCTATAGATATATATATATACCTCTCTCTATATCTATATCCCCTATCTATATCTCTTATATATCTCTCATGTCTCTACTTGTCTCTCTGTCTCTTCTCTCCTACTCTTTCTTCTCTCTCTCTCTATATGTCCTATATCTTCTGTTCTCTGTCTTCCTCTTGTCTCTCTGTCTCTCTTCTCTCTCCCTCTAACTCTACCCTATCTCTCTATATACTCTCTCTCTCTATCTATCTATCATACTCTTATATCTCCCTCTCTCTCTATCCATCTCTCTATCTACATATATATATATACCATATCTATATCTACCCTATATCTATGTATATCTCATATGTATCTCTATCTCCTCTGTCTCTATCTCTCTATCTCTATATGATACCTATCTCTCTCTCTGTCCTACTCTCTTCTGTAGACTCTCTCTCCATATCTCCATCTTATCTGTCTCTCATATTTGTCTATCTCTTCTCCTTGTCCTATATCTCATCTGTCTCTCTGTTCGTCTCTGTCTATATATATCTACTACCTATCTGCTATACTATATTCTCTATCTCTCTCCCCACCCTATATAGATCTCATCTATATCTATCTCGATATCTACTCTATCATCTATATATATATTCTCTCTATCTCTCTCTCTATATCTCTCTTACTCTATATCTCTACTCTCTCTACTATATTCTCTATATGTCTCTATCTCTGTATATGTTACTCTCTGTCATGTATCTATATCTATGATAGTGTATATATATATGTATATATATACATGTATACTAGGATATATATTATATACATATGTTCATATATAGTTACTCATATGTATACCTATGTATATCCATACTATCCCTATGTATCCATATGTCTCTATCTATCATATATATTGTAATATCTATGTGTATTATTCCCTCATATACCCTATCTAATATCTATCCCTATATCATCTCTCTACTCTCACTATATATATACTATATACCTCTATTATCTATATATCTAGACTCTCTCTCCAGATAGACCTATATATATATCTATATCTATCTAGGATAGCTCTATCTATATCCCAGATCTATATATATTATATAGCCATAGATCTACATTATATATACAGAATAATATCTCATATCTATTATATTATACTCTTATATATACTATCCTTATATATTCCATATATAATATATCTATATCTTTATCTCCTCTCTCTATCTATCTACTTCTCTCTATAATATATCTATCTAGGGGAGGGATCAAATGAGAACTCTCTTTTTTTGTGAGAACTATAGGACCCAATGTGAACCACTAGTAGTTTCAATGGCAAAAGTGTAATTAACACAACATAATCAAAAAAATCATAAAATAAAAAATAATAAAAAATAAAAAAGTAAAAACACAAAAGTGTTTCTCTCGTTTCCCTCTACCATTAAAAAAATAAAAAAATATTATAAAAAATAAAAAAAAGTCTCGTTTTTTTAACGAACGTCATTTTACACATATGTAATTCTTGAAAGTACACATATGTAAAACAGAATTTACACATATGTAATGACTAATTTACACATGTGTAAATTACGGGTGGACGGATTTTTAAAAAAAATATATCAATATGGTAGGCGTTGGAAAGATAAAAAAATAATGAAATTAATGGTGAAATTTTTATGAAAAAATAATGTCATGAAAAAAAGTTATGAACGTTTTAAAAAAAAGGTGGAAGTGACATGTGACTTGCATGTGACTAAAATGTGTGGTTGATGTTGGTTCCTAGAGTTTTCATTAAAAATGGTGGTTCTCAAGATAACCCTACCCTATATACATATATACATATATATATAATCCCAAAATAAACAACAGAACTAAAACTTGATTGACATAACTAGTTAATGCATATGTTATATATGTAAACATAATGTTAAAAAGTAAACGTGAAAAAGTAACATATACACAAAATCTTTGTACATAGCTTTTAGACATATGTAAACAATTTTTTTTATATATATGTAACAATCATAAATAAAACACCATAAATAAAAAATAAGGATGCAAAGATGAATGTATCTAACTAATACGTGTTACGTATATATAATATGCCTTTTTGTAAAAAAGGGTAAATTCATCTAGCACAATCAATAGATTAAATATATGTAGAGGACTCATATATATCTAAAACAAATATGTTTAAACTATGGTACAACAACAAAAAAAACCCAGATTATTATATACATGTACACGCCTTGTTTCTTACATATAAAAATGTTCAATTACCTACAAATTAATTAAATATATGTAAATGCCTCATCACTAAGGTATAGTAAAAAAAACTAGCTATTTTCATATATGAAGACACCCAAACAATGATAGATTACTAACTAAAAGCTCGTTGTATTACGATAGTCAGGTATGACATACAACTTCTACCATTATTGTGAGTTGACACAATACACATGGATGGATTACCAAGTCAAAATAGTTCAACGCCATCCTAAGAGTCAATACGATTGTAACCGATCTCGTTGCTAGATTGATCAATATGCTATGTATCAAAAGCATTAGAAAACATCATCATGGATGAGTGCTCCTGATCTATTGCTTGAAGACACCATTTATAAACTAAGGAATTAGGGTACTTGTTGATTTTATATTGAATTGAAAGTTATAAATGAATAAAATCAAAATACCATTTGAATAATTAGTTAAATAAGAACCGAAAGAAATCAAAAGTAAATATGCAAGATATATAATATATATATAATATATATATTATATATATAATATATAGATATATTATATATATATATATATATATATATATATATATATGTGTGTGTGTGTGTGTGTGTGTGTGTGTGTGTGTGTGTGTGTGTATGTGTATAGGGGAGGGTTCAAATGAGAACCGCCTTTTTTGTGAGAACTCTAGAAACCAATCTAAGCCACTCATTTTTTATCACATTCAAATCACATGCCATTTTCCCCCTTTTTTTAAAACGTTCATAACTTTTTTTTACGATATCATTTTTTCAAAAAAAAAATTCACCATAAAGTTCAGTATTTTTTATCTTTCCAACGCCTACCATATTGATATACTTTTCTAAAAAAAATTATCAATCCGTTATTTACATATGTGTAAATCTAGTTATACACATGTGTAGTACTGGATTTACACATGTGTAAATCCGATATTACACATGTGTAAAACGAATTTCGTTAAAAAAACGGTAATTTTTTTTATTTTTTATAAATTTTTTTTTATTTTTTTTATGAAAGAGGGAAAGTAGGGGAATATTTTTGTGTTTTTATTTTTTTTTATTTTTATGTTATTTTTTGATTTATAAATGTTTTAATTATGTTTTTGTTAATTATAATTTTGTGATTGAGAACTAGTGGTTGAGATTGGTTCCTAGAGTTCTCATAAAAAAAACTAGTTCTCATTTGATCTCTCCCCTATATGTATATATATATATATGCATGTATGTATATATATATGTATAAGCAAGATATTTGAAATAGTGATGATGGAGAAGATGAGTTGAAAATTTTTATGTTTAACTAAATTTTTATTTCAAAATAGAACAATATTAAAAACCTATGATAAGCTATTATTAGTTTTCACTTAAGCTTTTAATCTTCGTATGATCTCTCATCTCAATCATACACTCTCTCTCTACACACTAAAGCAAAACTAAATGATGAGTTTTCCAAATTTGTAGCACCTACAAGTAGTAATTTTTAAGCCTTTGTATAATTTTATTGTTAATAATTGTATACATAACTTTTTTCTCTTATAACTTTTAAAGTATACTTTTTTTTAATCTTCCGCGTATAATGTTGCGACGTGTTTAATTTTATCAATATTTCAAAGTAAATTTTATTCAAAACAAGTAGAGTCAAATATAAGATATTTTCATTTTTTAATTTTCTAAATTTTGTTGTATTTTTTCTTGACGTTAAGTTTCACAAAACGTAGCATTTTTTTAAATTTTGAATACACCATTACAACATACTTATCTTTACCAATGCCTTGATATAAATTTTATTTAAAATTGATCAACCGCAGCAGATGGTCATAATCCACTAGTTTGTTTAAAAATTGTAAATTCACGGGAAGTACCCTATCACTTTTCTCCCTCGACTCTCATCTTCCATTAGTGGAGCAGAAGAGATCTATTCAGCTATCTGTTATCATTAAAATAAAATCCCAAGTCAGTTATAAAAAAATTTAAACACACTATTACTTTTAGTTGATCATCTCTTGCTCTCACGTATCGTTCTCTACAATATGCTCACTCTCACATCGACTACAACCTTAGGCCCTTAGACTCATCGCCAGCCACAACGTATTGTCATTAATAAAAATATTATATTATGAAACGTAATTGATTTTTTAGTCATTATACCTAAGACCCAACATTTTCACTGCCTTGATATAAATCAGATAAAACGCTAGATAGTTGAGTTGTACAAATTATTTGTCATTCGTTCGATTTCTGCTCAGTTGTAAACAAGTCGATCGGCTCGGTTTAGTTTAGAACCCTACAGAAGAGTATAACATAATGTATTGTGAAGAATGTTTTAATAAAAACAAAAGAGAAATTGCATAAATGGTTCTTGTGTTTTAACTAGATTGCATGTTTTTTGGTCCTTAAATTTTAAAAATTACAAAATTAGTCTAATTTTTTTTGCACTCGTTACACTTTTGGTCCCTGACATTTATTTGATTTTTATGTACTTCATAAAGTTTGTACTAACTTTTAAATTTAACTTTAGGAACCAAAAGTGTAATACCCATGTAAAAGTTGGAATAACTTTGTATTTTTTTAAAATTTGAGGACTAAACTTGTAATTAATATATAAAAGTTTAGAGTAACTTTGTAATATTCGAAGTTTTGAGACCAATCATGCAATTTAGTCAAATCATGATGACCATTTATACAATTTTCTCAAAACAAAATTTATAGGTAAATTTGGTTTTACTTAAAGAGATTTAATAAAAATAATTAGTATTTTTTTAAATCAAAATTCATTAATATACCTTCAAAAATTGTAGCAGTTCTCACAGTTCTAGTCCAAAAATTAAATCAGACGTATTGTTTTTAGTCCAATTTACCTGCAAATATGAAACTTTAGAAACAAAATTAAAACAAGTAATTGAATTTTTGAATTGAAATTGATACTTTTAAACTTAAATAAAAGTGATTATGTTTATCAAATTTTAAAGATCAAAATCAAAATTAACTTTATAATTTTAATAAAACAATGTAGAAAGATAGGTGGTTGATTTGTGAAGTGATAAAAGCGACATTGAGACAAAGGAAAATCGTTTGGAAAACTGAAAAAGCAAAAATGAAGAGAGTAAATAGTATATGAGGTTTAAGCAGAGTGCAGTCGGACCTGCATTCCAGTACGAGAGTATTAGGCTGTCCCCGCCCTACCCAATTTTATCACCACGCGCATCCATAATGTATGTATACCAACGTCAAACTAGAATTATAATAATATAATGGTTTATTGGAAAACAAACAATTGTACAAGTCTTTTTTTAATCATGGTACTTTTTTTTTTGCAAATGCAAAAATTTAGGAATAATGTATAAGTATTTTAGACATGTAAATATAAATAGTTTTGGGTTTAGGTTTTACTTTAAATAAAATGCTTAAAGTTTATTAATAAGATTTTTTAGTTGTGGGTTCTTTTATGATTAGGTTAGGGGTGTGGTTCTAGCTGGAGAATGCTTAAATATAAAATGCTTAATGATACCATGTCACAAATAATAACTCAAACCACAAACAGAAGATCAAAGAAAATAGATTATATCTTAAGAAGTATGAATCTCACAAACGTAACAATAAACCCAAAGAAACCAACTGTAACAATAGAGATTAAGACAAGAACACAATCAGATCATCAATGTAATGATTTGATTAGTAAGAACAGATGAAACAACTGTAGGGTTCAACGATATGAGGAAACCCTAGAATATGAAACGAGAGAAAGACTAAAGCGCTTTGAGAGTGAAGATGTGTGTGTTATGAGGAACACATCAGAACACACACACTTATATGGATGCGAGGCCCACAGCAATAGCAGCCCAAGCCCAACACAAGCCCAGCACAGCTACAAGCCCAAAAAGACCTACAAAAAAGGAAAAAAGAAAATAAGCAATTACTCTAATATGTTTGAGAATGGAATGAGGATGAGAAATAACATGAACATGACATGTTTCTTAACACCCCCCTCAGTTCTATTACCAAACATGTGAAACATATGCAACAAACGCCAGATAACAGAATGTTGAGAGACAGATAATCCTTTGGTAAATATGTCAGCTAACTGATCGGAAGATCCAATCGGAACAGTTTTAAGGAACCCTGCAGAAATTTTTTCCCTTAAGAAAAATAGATCAATTTCAAAGTGTTTTGTTCTGTCATGAAAGACAGGGTTAGCAGCAATGGACCGTGCTGCAGAGTTATCACAATATAGAGGAACTGGGAGAGTCACATGTACCAGCAGCTCCCTTAGAACGTTCTGAATCCATGGAAGCTCACAGATGGCGACACACATGGTCCGGTACTCAGCTTCAGCAGAGGACCGCGAGACCGTCCCTTGCTTCTTGCTTTTCTAGGACACAAGAGACTCACCCAAAACAATACAAAAACCTGTAACAGATCGCCGTGACTGAAGGCACTTGCCCCAATCAGAATTAGCATAATCCTTTGAAGCAAAAGATGTTCCCTTTTTAAAAAGAAGCCCTTTACCCGGGGCAGTTTTAAGGTACCGAAGCACTCGAAAAGCCAATTGTAAATGAGCATTAGTCGGTTTGTGCATAAACTGACTAAGAAATTGGACAGAATAAGAGATATCAGGTCTAGTGTGGGATAAGTAAATTAACTTTCCAATTAGTTTTTGAAAACCAGAGATGTTTTCCAATTCAGAAGTGTCGTTGTTATAAAAATTTGTTACAGCAAAATTTTGATCAATGGGGGTTTTTGCAGGTTTACACCCACTTAGACCAAATTCTTGTAATAGTTCAATGCAATATTTCCTTTGAGATAGACAGATTCCTGAGTTGGACCGGATAACCTCTAGACCAAGGAAATACTTTAGCAGTCCATGGTCTTTAATAAGAAACTTGAATTGTAAGAACAGTTTTATCTTATTTATTTCATCCACACAACTTCCTGTTATAATGATATCATCAACTTAGACAAGAAGAACAGTCAATTGAGAATTAGAATTCTTAATAAACAAGGAATAATCACATTTACTCTGAACAAAACCAAGATCACATAAAACACCCACAAGTTTTTCATTCCACATTCGAGGGGCCTGTTTCAAGCCATAAAGGGACCTTCTAAGTTTACACACTTTATTGCCACTTTTTGAAAATAACCTTCGGGTAAAGACATATACACCTCTTCATTTAGGTCTCCATATAAAAATGCATTATTTATGTCAAGTTTGTAAATGGGCCACTCATTTTCAACTTCCAAGCTAAGGACAATACGCACGGTAACCATTTTCACAACCGGAGAAAAGGTTTCCTCGAAATCTATTCCCTCCTTTTGACTATAGTGTAAGGCCCCGTTTCCGGGACGCTTACAGTTGGATTCTTATCGCACTGAAAAGATATAATTATATTTAACTTTCATAAAACGTTGCAGCGGAAACATTAAACATCATTACATCATAAAAACTTTTGCAACATGATAAATCGTTGCCCAATTACAAAATATTTGTTTCATTACATTACAAAAGCATTAAACAAAAGAATACCATCCAAAATAAGCTGAGTAGCCGCCCCGTGCCATCCTCAGCAACATACCTGCCAACTGGAAACACATCAAAGTCAGCGTTGCTGAGTGAGTTCTAGTTTTAAATAAAACATACTTTACTTCCTTTATAAAACCATTCGTTAACTTCGCACGCGATCACACAACATACATACATACAGATAATATAATTATTATCTTCCATTACGTTCGTTACATTATTCATTCATTAATCATCGCACGATACATTATCATTCGCTTCATTCGTTATAACATCTTTTCTTATGTTCGCTCATTTCATACATATCGCACTTTCGCTCAAATCGCACCTTCGCATCATCGTACCCGAAGTACATATCGCACGGATCGCAAACATAAGGTAGCCAAAATCGCACGCTATCTCATGGGTTAGCCAAAATCGTACGCTATATAGTCCACATGAGTTAGCCAAAATCACACGCTACCCTTATGCTGTCCATCGTACCTATCGCACAAATCGCACCATTGGAGTGGTCACCAAGACCGACTCCCCCTATGTGTGTGAGAACTCTCGGGGTTTAACCAGAATCGCACGCCATCTCATGGGTTAGCCAAGATCGCACGCTATATAAACCACATGAGGCAACCAAAATCGCACGCTACATATCACACATTCAATACCACATCGCACGTATCGGAGCAGTTACCAAAACTGAACTCCCTACTGTGTCTATTTCCCCTTATAAGTAAGCCAAGATCGCACACTATAATACACACACAGTTGAGCTAACAACTCTCAATGAGTCGTGAACCTCCTTTCTTCTTTCGCAAGCCATCCTTACTCTCATTTGTTCGTTCATGCTTACATTCATTCATTACGTTCCTCTTTTCATTATCTTCCATTTTACATTACATAATACTTTCATTACATTCATTAACATTCAACGCAAATCGCAGGAAGACAATCATACATAATGATAAGGAACATAACAACATATAACATCATCACACACGACAACATCATACATACATAACATACATCATGCACAATCACACGGCATCAAACATCACACGAATCACGTGCATCACGTCATATAAAACCATACGACATCGCACACCATCATGCATCGCATCATCATCATCATCAACTCATCATCATAAATCATCTTACATCATCCATGCCCATCACATCATCTACAACCCCAAAGGTCCGAGCCTACGTCCGCACTTCCCGAAAGTCAGACAACACTATGGTCATTTGGGCGTATGGACCCTATTCGGTCGCATGGTCTCTCATGCGTATGAAAACACTCAGGCGAATGGACCTCCAGTCGCATAGCCTCCAATCACATGCTTCCCATGCGAATGAAGCTCAGTCGCAGGACATCTGGGCGTATGGACCTCAGTTGCATGACCTTCATGCGAATGGCCCTCAGTCGCACACCTTTCGTGCGTATAGACCTCAATCGCACGACTCGCAGGCGTATGAACTCCAGTCGCATGACCTTCAGTCGCATGACCCTCATTCGCATTTCATTCAGTCGCATAGCCCTCATTCGCATTTCCTTCAGTCGCATAGCCCTCATATGTATGACCCTTAGTCGCACTACTCATACACGAATGAACCTCAGTCGCACTCCTGTCGTGCGTATGGACCTAGTCGCATGCCATTCGGTCGCATGGGCCTCCAGTCGCATAGCCCTAGCTGTGCGCAGAATGCAGTTCATCCCGAACTGCAGCCGACGATTTCGGCCTCCAAACTCTTCCAAACTCGATTTTAGCCCAAATCAACCATCCTAAACCTTAGGGAAGCATACCAGGACCTCATTCAAGCATAAACAAGCATGAAATCAAGCACCAAACGAATCATACACATACACATACATACGAAAACGGGTTTACACCCAAAAACTCGAAAAAGGGTTTTCAGATGTGTTCCAGCCCCAAAATCATTCAAAAACGTGTAAACGAGGGGTCCTAGAACTCACACAAACGATCCCTTCGAGTAGAGCTTCGATTTGACCCACTACACGACGATTTCCACGCTCGAATCCACCCGAACCAAGCTTTTCTCCTCTTTTTCTCTTTCTCTTCTTCCTCTCTTGGCTGAAAATGGGAAGAATGGGGTGTCTTCCCCCTTTTATACTCCCATTCATCGAAGTTTCTCTCGTTGGTGGGTTTGGTCCCTCGACTTTGGACTTTGTTTTTTTTTCTTCTTTCGTCGGCTTCATAGAAAATTTCCGGGTGTTACATATAGCCTTTTGCAACCAACCTAGCCTTATAGCTATCTATTTCACCAGTTGCTTTATATTTTATCTTATAGACCCATTTACATCCCATTGGTTTCCTACCCTTAGGTAACTCAACAATGCCCCAAGTGTGATTGCGGCTCAAGGCCTCCGTTTCATCATTCATGGCCTTTATCCAATTTGGGTCAATCATAGCTTCACGAAAGGTTTTTGGTTCTACAGATTATTTAAGGCTGTTGTGAAGCACATGTTTTCAAAGGATAGTTTTGAGTATTTAACAACTTTTTCAAGGCCATATTTGACTTTTCCCTCAATAATAAAATCATCAAGTTTTTTGGGTAAAGTGGTGGATCTAGTGGAACGTCTAACAGAAACGGTAGGATCATTAGCACCCTCAGGAGAAACATTTGAGTCATTGAATACTCCAGGACTATCAACTACACTAGATTCGGACTCTGGCCAATGTGGCTGTTGTAAATCAGCCTTGCCATTAGTCGAAGGGTGAGGCTGTTGAGATACAGCCTCGCCAACATCGGTCTCAGAGTTTAGAGTAGGCAACTGATTAGTCTTGTTTTTTCTCTTATTCCTCTCCTCATCATCAGGATTTTCACCAGTAGGATCACATGACTGACCGAGTTCAGAACTATCAAAAAAATTTAATAGATTTGGTGATGAAGTGTCAGAAATATTAAATTCAGTATTAGTGGTATTATTTTTAAATGGAAAGACTGATTCATAAAACTTGACATCTCTTGAGAAAAGAATTTTTTTGTTGTCCAAACTAAGCAGTTTGTATCCGTTTTTTTTCATTTGAATAGCCTAAGAAGACACATTTCTCAGCATGACTGCTGAATTTATTTGTATTCTTAAGGATAGTACTAAAACACAAACAGCCAAAGACCCTAAGGTGATTAAGAGAAGGTTAAAGCCAAATAGGATTTCATATGGGGTTTTGCCATGAAGTACAGAAGAAGGAGTCCAGTTAATCAAATAGGTTGCAGTCAAAACGCAATCAGACCAATAATAAAAGGGAAGGCCCCCTTGAAAGAGAAGAGCACGAGCTACTTTTAACAGGTGTCTATGTTTTCTCTTAGCTATCCCATTTTGTTGGGGTGTGTAGGGACATGAGGTTTGATGAAGAAGACCATTTTTTGTACAGAACGTACTCATTTGATTATTTACAAACTCAATGTCCTTGTCACTTCTAAAATTTTTGATGGTTTTATCAAACTGAGTTTTTATCATGTTGAAGAATTTTTCAATGTTGTTAAAAACCTCATCTTTGTATTTTAAAAGATACACCCAAACAGTTCTGGAGAAATCATCTATAACTGTTAAAAAATACTTGTACCCATCTCTACTTTGGACTTTGTAAGGACCCAGACATCAAGGTGAATTAAGTCTCCAATGGAGGAAGACTTATGTTCACTTAAAGGAGAAGGTGAACGATGTTGTTTGGCCCTGTGACACACATCACAGGGATTGGGATTAGTTTTTAGGTGTAATTGAAAATCATTTTTTTATAATTTCTAAAACCTTATGTGATGGTGACCTAGCCTTGAGTGCCAGAGATTAGTTGTGTGTTGAGAATTAAAGCACACCTTGTTACATGTAGGAGACACACCAAACAAGTACAGTCCATCAAATTGATTACCATTCACCAGGGTCCTCTTTGTGTGTAAATCCTGAATGTAGCATTTATTTTCATCAAACACAACCTGAAGTTTATTTTCCGAGGCTAGTTTAAAGAAAGACATCAGGTTAACATAATAGTCAGGGACGACAAACACATCTGTAAGAATGACCTCATTACTTAGTTTTAGGCTGCCAATTTTAGTGACCTTGGCATTAGTTCCATTAGGATGTTTAACAGATATTTGTAGATCAGATACATCTATTAGATAAAAGGTCAGATTCATCCCTAACCATATGTTGGTTTGCCCCGGAGTCCACTATCCGCCCAGATTGAATAACATTGAAATTAAAAACTGTATTTGAGCCAAAGCAGGGAGAGAACACAATAGGAGAGTTACCTCCTAGATTGTTGTTAGAGCTCGGGTCAGAGATTTTTTCATTCAGGAGGCAAAGAAGTCTTGAGACCTGATCAGGGGTAAGAGAAGCAGCAGTGTTTGCCAAAAAGGTTTGACTAGTTTTATTTAACGTTGTATTATTAGGACCAAATTTGTTACTCGATCTATTACCCTGCCTAGTCTTAGATTTGTTCCCTTGAGGGTATCTAACTATCTCAAAACACCTTTCAACCGTGTGTCCCAATTTGTTGCAATGTGTGCATTTCAGGTTTACTATCAGAAAAATTTATTGTTTTAGATACAAAACCCATGTTTTGTCCTTTTGAGGAACTATTTGTTCCTCTATGAGACTCTTCCCTGGAGACAATTGAGAAAGCAGTTTTTATAGTGGGAAAAGGGTCTCTGGTTAGCAGATTTGTCCTCAATGGTTGATATACATCATCCAGTCCCATAAGATATTGCATTAGTTTTATTAATTGACTGAAATCATTAAATTGTTTTAGGGCATTGCATGAGCATGAGGGTAATTGCACCATTGCATCAAATTGTTTCAACATGGTATTTAATTTGTGATAGTATTCGACGACAGTGGATCCATTTTGAGTGACATAATTAATTTTTAATACAAACCAAAGACAACAGATCCATCGATTTTATCATAAGTTTCTTTTAAATCAGCCCATACTTCAGAGGCTAATTTAAAATAAACCTGTCCTACATAAGTTCCTCAGCAACAGAGTTCAGAAGCCAAGTGAGAACAACAGAGTTACACCATTCCCATTAATTCGCTAGTATTTCATTATGATTGGGTTTTTCACATTTTTCATCAATAAATCCTAGTTTATTTTTTACTTGCAAAGCTAATTTCATTGAGTTTGCCCAGATGGTGTAATTCTCTGTTCCCTTTAGCTTCACAGTTACTATGTTAAGATTACTCGAATCACTCGCATGAAGATATAGAGGATCACTAGCATCCAACTTACTAACAAGGGTTTCTGGAACAGTAATAGTATCCTCAACCATCACAGATCAAGACAAAACCAAAAAAGTAACATATCAGAATGCAATAACAGACAAGCACACGCACAAAACTATCAACCAAGCCAGCGCTAGGTTTTCACACCATTCAAGATGGCAGATCAAGGATTAGCAAGGTTGATTATGCAGACACACAATCGATATATAACAAGCAAGTGATGCACACAATAGAATCAAGCAAGAGAGAAATCAAATACACAAATACCAGATGTTGGTCCTCCTAACCCAGCCAAACAAAGCCTATAGAAAGATAAAAGACAGAGAAACAAATAAAGATCTCACCAAGAGAATGCCCAAGTTAGGGTAATCCTTCCAGAGGATTCAGATTCATAACTTTCATTTAGGGTTACGTAATCTGAATCAGAGAATAGCAGAGCAACTCCAAGCGTTGAGAAATAATCCTTCCAGAAGATTCAGATTTGTAACCTTCACTTAGGGTTACGAAACCTGAACGGAGAAAATCAAAGCAGATTGGGTGAATCCGTGTGCTAGATATAGGGTTTCAGAGTTAAGAAAACCCTTATTCCATGAGAATCCTCAACCAACAATAAGATCTAGGGTTTTTTTGAGAAACCCTAGAACCTTCAACACCACAGTGAACGGAAAAACACAACCAGAATCGAGAAGACAACACACATATCAGAGCCTCTCAGGCTCTGATACCATGCCACAAATGATAACTCAAACCACAAACAGGAGATCAAAGAACATAAATTGTATCTTAAAAAATATGAATCTCACAAACGTAACAATAAACCCAAAGAAACCAACTGTCACAATAGAGATTAAGACAAGAACAAAATCAGATCATCAATGCAATGATGTGATTAGTAAGAACAGATGAAGCAACTGTAGGGTTCAACGATATGAGGAAACCCTAGAATATGAAACGAGAGAAAAGACTGAAGCGCTTTGAGAGTGAAGATGTGTGTGTTATGAGGAACACATCAGAACACACACACTTATACGGATGCGAGGCCCACAACAACAGTAGCCCAAGCCCAACACAAGCCTAGCACAACTACAAGCGCAACACAGCTACAAGCCCAAAGAGACCTACAAAAAAAGGAAAAAGAAAATAAGCAATTACTCTAATATGTTTGAGAATGGAAATGAGGATGAGAAATAACATGAACATGACATGTTTCTTAACAGAAAAATTTAGGTAAATGGTATAAGTATTCTAGACATATAAATATAAATAGTTTTTGGGTTCAAATTCTACTTTAAATAAAATGCTTAAAGTTTATTAAATAGGTTTTCTTAGTTGTGGGTTTTCTTATGACTAGGTTAGGGATGTGGTTCTAGCTGGAGAATGGATAGTTGGATGTGATTAAGATAACATATATTATTCGAAGCATGGTTGTACGACGACGTTAGGGGTGTGGTTCTAGCTGGAGAATGATTTGTAGACACTCATAAATCGGATCAAACGATTGAATTCATAGCGGCGACGTTAGAACTGGATCGTCAAAGGCTAAACCTAAACATGAAACCTTTACACTTGCTAAATTTTAGAATTTAGAACCTAAAAGTTAAACCTTAAAGGGTTAACCCTTAAATTTAAATTCTAAAACCCTAAATCTAAATCTTAAATCATAAACCCTAAATAATAATTCTAATAACTAAAACCTAAGCTAAAATTGTGGAGTTTGATGAGTCGATTCCAACGCTGCTAAAACAGATACAACCGAAGTTCATTTGAGCCGGTTTATGAGTTGTAAAAGTCTTTTTTAGTTTAAAGATATTATATAACTAATTAAGTAAGTTTTAACTATTTGAAGAGATTTTTTAACCCGTTCAACTCACTGAAAATAATTTATACCATATTTTTCTATATGATTTATTACTTTTCCACATAAATTTAGAGTTACATTACCTTTTTGGTAAATAGAGTTTATACAAAAAATCTTTCGCAAACATTAGTTCGCTCAAATTACCTTATGATGATTAAATACAATTTAGACACTAGGCATATAACTATCGGTCGAATTTTATAAATAGAACTAAAATTAATTAAAAGATCACATATGTTCCCTGTATTAAAACCACTTTAAACTATTAAAATTTTCAAACAACGATCTTCAATATCTATCTTAGTTTCTCATTTTACAAAATATATGAGGATGATTTCGTCATCATCATTATCATCAAGCGAGGCCATTAACATTTCCATCAAAACAGTCTTAGATGCCCCTAAAGTTTAGGTCTATGAATAAGAGTTCGTAGAAACAGAGGATCTTGAGAGTGCACATGATCTTCTGATTGTTTACTGATTTGTCGAGGATGGTTATGACCCTATATACGCTAACAAAATGTTCCGACTATGACTGTTTAAAAAACTTGCGACTTGTGACTCGCTTGAGAAAAGCATGTTCGAAATCGGCTTGCCAATAAACAAGCCGAGCCCGACTAGGTTTGTAAACAAACCAAGTCCACCCTGGCTCAACTTGGCTTATTTACAACCCTACCTATGACAAACCCGAATAAGTATCCAAACTATCCCAACTAGTCAATGATTTGAAAAGAGGTGTTTCATATTTCAGGTTAGCATCAGATGCTAGAGGTAGAAGATGTTTTACTTATTTACAAAATTATGCGTCCACTATCCGGCAATTATCATATGATATTTCATTCGACTCATGGGGTAAGACTGTGGTCGTAGTCTCATTAATTCAAATAGACGTTGCAACCATGCTCATTAATTGTCACACCCCCGCTAAAAGCGGAAACACGGGGATGTAACGAGATCGGGATCGTCATAACACATGGTAAGCGATAGAGATGCAATATAATAAATGATGACAAGCGTGTCATGACGACACCCGACAACAAGGGGACTTGTGTCGTGTTTAGTCAATATTCACGACAGCATAGCCATAAGCATAAACATGATAATGATTCACATAACCAAATAAAGATGAATATGTAATATGAATTCCCACAAGCCGGGAACAAGTATCAAAAGATGGTAATTGTTTACACAGATCAACATTGTTCAAAATAATTGTTTGTCAAAATATGTTAAGTCCCAAAAATGCATCCTAGGGTCTCCACTAAGGCAGCACACCTAGATTCCTGAACTTGCATGATCACCTGAAAAGATATGCTCAAAACGGTCAACATAATTGTTGGTGAGCTCGCAGGTTTAAGTAAATAAATAAGTAAGTGATGCTGTATAAAGTAAGCGTTATGGAATACCGTGAATACAGTTATATACACAAGTAAAATCACATGACATGAGCTTTGCAACCAAACCTAGCGACGTACACAAAGAAATTGTCGGCATATATTCACATATTCTAGGGCCCGTTCCTGGCCACTGATGGTACCAACTAGTATACCATCGAACAAGGGTGGGGGTGTCAACCCAGTAGTACTACCAATACCTAACCGTCGGTTCCCACACTGGAATTAAATAGTTGCAAAGATAGAACCACACAGCAGACCCAAGCATGTATCAGATAAGTACTTGTAACACAGTAACACGTTGATTCCTTGTATGTAAAATGTAAGTAAGTTGTACAGCATTGAAAATGGGTGAGCATACTTTTCCCCCAAGTTGTAAATGATTAAAATATTGTATAAGCGTAAAAAGAGGCCACGAAACTCACTTGTTAAGTGGTAAGTACGTAAGATCAAAGTTCCCAAATGTAGAATGCAAATGAACGGTCAAACACCTATTGACAGTTATTGTTAAGCATTAATGATATGAAATAAGCGCATAATAATGATCGGTCGATTCGGGTTGTATCGGCTGGGTCGCGTGTAACTCACACAAACAGACACACGTACTAGACCTTGTGTAGATCCAAGTACTAGACATTGTCGCCATTGTTGATGATATTTGAGTAAAAGTTTCATTGTAATTGAAGAAGTATTAGGTAAAGGTCAATAGTTATAAGTCGGTTGATAATTGTAAAGCGTTAGTTTAATTTGTTTTGAATAGTATTTGTGCCCTTTTTAGCGTTGACTTTAATATTTGTGGCCGAACAATGGCAACTGTTTTAATGTTACCTCAACATCACACGACCTACACACACCACGCACAAGAAGGAAATCACACACAACAATTACAGTTGCACGACAAGACCAGACGCACGACTCAACCTCCATACGCACGAATCAACCCTCAAGCGTGCGAATCAGCTTCATTCGTACGATTGAGCCTTCATTCGTATGACTGGCATTCAGTCATACCACACAACACCCAATCGCACGACTCAACCTCCATACGCACGAATCAACCTTCAATCGTGCGAATTAGCTACTTTCGTACGATTGAACCTTCATTCGTGCGATTGGACTCCAGTCGTGCGAAACACGCACAATCGCATTCATTCAGTCGTTCACCTGACTCAATCGCACACATTCACTCATACGCATGACTCAATCGCATACATTCATTCGCACGCATGACTCAATCGCATACATACACACAGTCGCACGACTCAGTCGCACGACATGCCCAGTCGCACAACTCAGTCGCACGATTGACTCAGACGCATGGCTCAGTCGCACGACTCAATCGCATGACAGACCCAGTCGCTTGGACAGCAGAATCGCGACTGTGGTCAGGCTGAGCAGCCCCCGGCTGCTCTAAACGCGAGTTTTACACAACAAGGACTTCCAGAAACACTCTACAAACATACACAAACATGAAACACAAGCAGAAAGACCTCACACGCACCCATACGACCTTATGTGTTCGGGTTGAACCCGAACACCCGAAACCCTAGTTTGGACAGCCGAGAATAAGCAAGAAAAGGGACAACCAAAGTCGTCTACCTGCTAGAAATGTAACACCCGGAAATTTATTATTTTGAAGCCGGCGAAGAAAGAAAAGAAAATAAAGTCCAAAGTCGAGGGACCAAACTCGCCAACGAAGAAAAGTTGGGTAATGTGGTGATATGTGTAGGGAGAGGGCAGCCCACTCTTCCCACACTTCACATATTTTCAGATTTCAAAGGAAGAGAAGAGAGAAAGAGGAGAAAAAGGAGAAAAGGGGTGTTTCGGGTGATTCGAGTGTCCAAATACGTCGAGTAGCAAGCCAAATCGAAGCCCTTAACGTTGTGCTTGATTGTGTGAGTTCTAGGACCCCACTTTTACTTGTTTTCAACTGATTTTGGGGCTGGAAGATGTTCAAAACCCGTTTTTGTGTGTGTATGTGTTTGACCCATTTGGGTGTGATGTGTATGATGTGTTTAGAGTATGATTTTGGGCTTGTGTGTGCTTTTATGGTGTTATGGTATGTATTCCTAAGGTCCAGGAGGGTTAATTTAGGCTTAGAATGGGTTTGGATGAGCTTGGAGGCCGAAAATGGCAGATTGGGTTCGGGATGAACTCCATTCTGCATCAGCTAGGGCTAGGCGACCGAATGAAGGCCATACGGCCGAATGAGGGCGATTGAGGGTTCATTCGCATGACTAAGGTTTCAGTCGCACGACTGGGAGTCCAATCGCATGAGGATTGCACGACTGAGGGTTCAGTCGCATAGATGCTTAGTCGCATGAGTCCATTCGCATGAGGTTAGTCGCATAGGTGCCCATTCGCAGTAATCCCATTCTCACGAGGTCCATACGCACGATTGAATGTTCATTCGCATAGATGACCATCCGCATGAGCCCAGTCGCATGATGTTCAGTCGCATGGAGGCCATGCGACTGAAGAGTGTCCATACGCTCGAATAGGGCTGTTGCACTCGAAGGAATGTGTAGTTTGGCTTCTGGCCTTCGGGGAAAGGTGCAGATGTAAGTTTTGACGTTAAGTAACCCGTAAGAGCATGTAAGAGGATGGTTATGGCCTTAGAGAGCATGTAGGGCATGATGATGATGATGATGTTGCATGTTTATGCATATTATGAATGTATGATGTTGCCCTGTATGATGATGATGAATGTGTATGATATGTTCCTTATTATGATGTATGCTTATCTTTCTTGTGGCTTTACATGTCATGCTAATGAATGAATGAATGAATGAAGTATTATGTAATGTAAAGCGAAAGATAATGAAAGAGGAACATGAAGTAAGAATGCATGCATTAATGAAAGATGAATGAACAAAAGAAAGGCTTGCAAGCATATTTATTGGGGTGAGCGACTTTGTGTTGCAAAAGACTCGGATGAAGTGCAATCATTTAGATTGCCTATGAGGTGAGCAACCTTGTCGTTGCAAAAGACTCGAGTAAGTGCTATCGTGATGTTGCCTTGGGGTGAGCAACCTTGTTGTTGCAAAAGACTCGGATAGCTTGCTATCGTGATGGGCAATTGGGGTGAGCAACCTTAGGGGTGCAAAAGACTCGGATAGCGTGCAATCATGGAGATTGCCATTGAGGTGAGCGACCATGTTGTCGCAAAAGACTCGGAAGAAAGAATGAACGAAAGAACGGAAGATAATGAATGATATGAAAGATAATAATGAAATTATCTGTGTATACGTATGTTGAATGATCGCATGATAAAGGAATGGTTTTCAATGAAAGTAAAGTATGTTTTATTATTAAAACTAGAACTCACTCAGCAACGCTGACTTTTATTACATTTTCCAGTTGGCAGGTAAATGATTGCTGAGGATGGCACGGCAAGGCTACTCGGCTCTTTTGGGATGGCATCCATTTATAAAGCTTTTGTGTTATAATGCAAACATGTATTTTGTAATCAGATAATGATGTATTATTTGGCAAAAGTATTTATAATGAAATGTGAGGTCATTTTGAATGTTTCCGCTGCAATGTTTTCTTAATGCAAATGTAATTTTATGTTTTATGTGCGATGAATGACCAACTGTAAGCGTCCCGGGAACGGGGCCTTACAAGAAAGGAGTAGACTAGGCTGTAGATGAAGTCTAGACGACGAAAACGAGCCTAAGCGGGTCGGATTTGGTGCTAGAATGAAGAAGATGAGTAGAGAGGATGAAGAAGATGAAGAAGATGAAGATGAAGTAACGGGTGTTTAGGGCTGGAAATGGGTTTATATACCCAGCCCAAGTTTGCAAAATGACAAGTTTAGTCCCCGCACTTAACCCCGAGTTTCCCAAATTTGATTCGGTTGAAAAACGACTTTGTTAGGTTGATTATATTAATTATAAAAATGCATTTAATGATATTTATAACTTGAAAATGGTTTTATTAGTGACGTTTATTATATATAAAAATGATATATCGGGCGGTTTCGAAGATGAAAGTTTTATAAAGTTTTTGGGGTTAACATAAGATTACAACACAAGCACAACGATGATAATGCACACATGATATCCACATAAAGAGTTAATAAAGATGAGGAATGATCGATCAAGGAATAGTTAACGGAAAATCACATTAATTAACGGACCTTAAGGTGACGGATGTCACAGTATCCCCAGTTGAGAGAATTTCGTCCCGAAATTCAGCTGGAGTTGGGTCCAAGAGTGTCATCCTCGAATAGATGTGGATATTTGAGTTTCATCTGATCTTCTCGTTCCCATGTAAACTCTGGCCCTCGGTTTGAATTCCACCTTACGCGAACAATAGGTATTCTACTGCGCTTCAGTTGCTTGACCTTTCGATCCATGATCTCAATGGGTTCCTCAATAAAATGAAGCTTTTCATCAATTTTGATCTTCTCAATTGGCACGTGAAGGGATTCGTCGGCCAAACACTTCTTGAGGTTTGACACGTGAAAAGTATCATGCACACCGCTAAGTTCTTGTGGCAACCTTAATCGGTAAGCCACTGGACCGATTCTTTCTGTAATCTCGAATGGTCCAACGTATCTTGGGGCTAACTTCCCTTTCTTTCCAAATCGAACGACTCCTTTCCAAGGGGAGACTTTGAGTAAGACTCGCTCCCCAACGTTGAATTCTAGAGGCTTCCGACGGTTGTCGGCATAGCTCTTTTGGCGATCTCTTGCAGCTTTTAGTCGGTCCTTGATTTGAAAGATCTTGTCAGTTGTTTCTTGAATGATCTCGGGGCCTGTTAGCTGGCTTTCACCAATCTCGACCCAACAAACGGGAGATCTGCATTTCCTTCCATACAACGCTTCGAACGGAGCACACCCAATGTTTGTATGGTACTGTTGTTGTAAGAGAACTCAATCAACGGTAGATGAGCATCCCAACTACCACCAAAGTCGAATTCACACGCTCTCAACATGTCTTCTAGCGTCTGTATAGTTCGTTCACTTTGGCCATCTGTTTGAGGGTGATAGGCGGTACTCATGTCTAATCGAGTGCCCATCGCTTTTTGTAGTGTCTGCCAAAATCGTGAAGTGAATCGGCTATCACGGTCGGATATGATTGACACCGGCACTCCGTGCCGTGTCATGACCTCTTTGATGTATAATCTCGCCAACTTATCCATTTTGTAGTCTTCTCGGATAGGCAAGAAATGTGCTCATTTCGTCATTTGATCTACTATGACCCATATCGAGTCATGACAACTGCTTGTTCTAGGGAGTTTGGTAATGAAATCCATGGCTATATTCTCCCATTCAACTCGGGAATTTCAGGTTGCTGTAATAATCCCGATGGCTTCTGATGTTCAACTTTAACTTTCGAGCACGTCAAGCACCTGCTGACATACAAGGCAATGTCTTTCTTCATGCCTGGCCACCAGTACAGATCCTTGAGATCGTGATACATCTTGTCTGCACCAGGATGAATAGAATATCGCGTCTTGTGGGCTTCATCCATGACTAAGGCGCGTACACCTCCCCATCTGGGTACCCATATGCGATCCATGAAGTACTGTATACCGTCATCCTTGCGAATCATCTGTTTATCTAACCCTCGGAATTCTTCTCCCGCAAGGTTTTCTTCTTTCAATGCCTTACTTTGTGCCATTTGGATCTTGGCCTTCAAGTTGGTTTGAATGGTCAATCCCAACGCTCGAGCACGTAGTGGTTTCACGCGTTCTTTGCGGCTTAAAGCATCAGCCACCACGTTAGCTTTCCCCGGATGATACCGGATTTCACAATCGTAGTCACTAAGAAGCTCTACCCAACGTCGTTGACGCATGTTAAGTTCCTTCTGATCCAGAATATGTTGGAGGCTCTTGTGATCAGTGAAGATGATGCATTTGGTTCCTACAGGTAATGCCTCCAAATCTTGAGTGCAAATACTATAGCGCCCAACTCAAGATCATGAGTTGTGTAGTTCTTTTCGTGCACCTTAAGCTGTCGCGAAGCGTAGGCAATCACCTTATCCTTCTGCATTAGCACACATCCCAATCCTTGATGTGACGCATCGCAGTATACCACAAAATCATCAGTTCCGTCTGGGAGAGACAATATAGGCGCGTTGCACAGTTTCTCTTTCAATGTTTGGAACGCTTGTTCTTGTGCATGTCCCCAATCAAACTTCTTGTCTTTCTGAGTAAGCAGGGTTAATGGTTGCGCGATCTTTGAAAAATTCGCGATGAAACGACGATAATAACCGGCCAATCCTAGAAATTGTCGTATTTCTAATGGTGTCTGGGGCGTATCCCATTTCTTCATCGCTTTGATCTTGCCGGGATCTACATGAATCCCGTCCTTGTTAACCACATAACCCAAAAACTTCACTTCCCGCAACCAAAATTCACACTTCGAGAACTTGGCGAAAAGTTTTTCTTCCCGTAGCAGCTCCAGAATTGCCCGAAGGTGTTCTTCGTGATCCTCTTTCGATCGGGAGTAGATAAGTATATTGTCTATGAACACGATCACGAACTTATCCAAGTAAGGTTTGCACACCCGATTCATTAGATCTATAAACACGGCTGGTGCGTTAGTCAGCCTAAACGGCATGACTAAGAACTCGTAGTGCCCATAACGAGTCCTGAACGCTGTTTTCGGTATGTCGTCCTCGAAAACTCTTAGCTGATGATAGCCAGAACGAAGATCGATCTTTGAAAAATACGAAGCTCCTTGTAGCTGATCAAACAGATCGTCGATCCTGGGGAGAGGATATCGATTCTTCACAGTTAACTTGTTCAGTTCACGGTAATCGATGCACATGCGGAACGATCCATCCTTCTTTTTGACAAATAGTACCGGTTCTCCCCACGGTGAATGACTCGGTCGAATAAAACCCTTCTCCAGTAGTTCCTGTAACTGACTAGACAACTCTTGCATTTCGGATGGCGCTAGTCGATATGGCGTCTTTGCTACCGGTGTAGCTCCAGGAACCAACTCTATACGGAATTCCACCTGTCGTGGAGGAGGCAAACCAGACAAGTCATCTGGAAATACATCTGGGTAGTCCCGTACCACTGGAATATCTACTAGTTTCCTCTCTTCGACTTTCTTTTCAACCACATGAACCAGAAAAGCGTAGCACTGCTTTCGTAAACTCTGGCGTGCTTTCATGCAGGAAATAAGCATTAAGTTCCTTCCCGGTCGTTCTCCCTGAATCTTGAGTACTTCCCCGTTTGGCATAGGGATTCGTACTACCTTGTCCCTACAGACAATCTCTGCTCCGTTTTGCGACAACCAGTCCATACCCACAATCACATCAAAACTTCCTAGCTCGAAGGGTATCAAGTCTATAACAAAGGCATGATCCTCCAATGTTAATGAGCACTTCCTAATGATCTCATCGGCCTGAACAACCCTACCATTGGCCATCTCTACAGAGTAGCTAGTTTCTAGCCTACTAGGACTCAAATCAAGCAATTGCACAAACTCAGAAGATATAAAGCTATTGTCTGCTCCAGTATCAAACAATATAGATGCGAAGTGATGATTGAGTAAGTGCGTACCCGTGACAACATTCGGGTCCTGACGAGCATCATTGGCTCCAATGACGAATGCACTCCCCGAGCTGCATTCCCTTGAGTAGTCGGGCCCTGATTTCCAGCTATAGCCATCACTTGCTGCTGGTTGTTTCCTTGTTGACCCGGTGCCCGATTCAGCATGGGGCACATGTTCCTGTAATGATCAGGGCTTCCACACTCATAACAAGCCCTTGCATTCCCGGCGGGGTTAACCGCGTTGACGGGTGCTACAAGATTCGGCACAGTTCTACAGTCTCTTGCCAAATGCCCCGGGCGTCTACAGTTCGCGCACACCCGGCACTGCACTCCTGGGGGATGATGATAGTTGCACCTGTCATATTTGGGGTGCGGCCCCACATACTCTCTCTTGGCCTGAGACACGGCCACAAAATTTCTGGTCGTCTTGGCCCTCTTATCAAACCTCCCGGCACTCGACCGGCTCGTTTCCCCAACATCCTTTCTCTTTTCTGCTCCTCTGCCCAGAACCCCCGTTCTCACCGTTTCATCAGTCAAAGCGCTAGCCTTCAGAATTGCGCTCTGAATAGTAGGAGGAGCGGCTGCTATAACCATTGCCCTAATTTGAGGCGCAAGTCCCCAAATGTACCTCTCGATCCTCTTTGATTCCGGCGTGACCAGATGCGAAACCAATCTTGCCAGCTCATGAAAACGGTCAGTATAAGCTGCATGCCCGGTCCCCACCATAGCATGATTTCAAATCTCATGCTCCAATTTCTGCATCTCGTTGAGGGGGCAGTATTCCTCGGTGATCAAGGCTTTAAACTCATCCCATGACATCTGCATCGCAGATTCTCTTCCTTTAGCTTGAAACTGGGTGTTCCACCAGGTTAGGGCCTTGCCCTGCAGTGAACATGTGTCATACTTGATTCTCTGGCTGTCGAGGCACTCACTAATGTCAATTACTGCCTCCATCTTTTCTAGCCACCTGGTTAGGGCTATCGCCCCACCTTTCCCATCGAATTCCCTCGGTTTGCAAGCCACAAAATCCTTGTATGAACAACCCCGTCTGGCATTGACAACCCCGGTCTCAATACCGGCCTTACCACCATTTCCGGTCTCCTGGTTGCTTTTGTTTCCGGTCGGGTTTCCGTTCCCACCTCAATTTCAATTCCACCGTGAGCTCTTTCTCCATTGTCTCCATCATCGTTACCACCATCCCCGTGAGGGTGGTGTTGCTGGAGTGCGTCGCTCACTTGGGCCACGATAGTAGGAATCAGTGCGGCTAACTGTTGAGCGATCAGGGCTGCCATATCAGTGTTCCCTGTTTCCTGATTGTTACTGGCAGGAGCATCACCATGTCCTTGGTGCTCTGACCTCTGCCTCTGCTCTGCCCCGGCTTCACTCCCGCCACTATTGTTGCGGGTAACTCTCGAGGCGGAATTTCTAATCATAGAAAAGAAACACATAAGCTTAAATCATTTCAAAGTGTATTATCCATAACACTCACTAAGTCCAGTATTCCCAAGTTAATATCACACTTATTGTCATCACACATCGCATGCAATTCGTGTAGTTCTCACACCATGAATTGGTAATGTCTCAACAATAGTCCATCATAACAGTTGTAAATCCATGTATATAGTCATGTTTAGTTAGGAGGTTGTCTATTTCCTCCTCTTTCGAGGTTTCAGACATAACCTCCTCAGGTTAATCTCAATGTCCAAGGTCAAGCGAAAAGCATGATGTGAAGATCTCTTTGGGTTTGATACCCGGATTGATAAACAACTACGCAGCAGAGGGAACGGAAGATTCAATAGAAGCATCCCTAATAAAAGTGAGGACAAGGGCCTCTCAGGGTGGAAAGATCACATAACAGATAAACGAACCAATCAAGCAGCGAGGAACACATACACGAGATATAATATGCATACAGATCCTAACATGCAAATCTACATGAAGGTTCATAGGTTATAGTCTAGGTCAAGCGTATTGCCTAATTCTCTATAACCAATGGCTCTGATACCAATCTGTCACACCCGCTAAAAGCGAAAACATGGGGATGTAACGAGATCGGGATCGTCATACAATGGTAAGCGATAGAGATGCAATACAATAAATGATGACAAGCGTGTCATGACGACACCCGACAACAAGGGGACTTGTGTCGTGTTTAGTCATATTCACGACAACATGGCCATAAGCAAAAACATGATAATGATTCACATAACCAAATAAAGATGAAATTGTAATATGAATTACCACAACCCGGGAACAAGTATCAAAACATGGTAATTGTTTACACAGATCAATATTGTTCAAAATAATTGTTTGTCAAAATATGTTAAGTCCCAAAAATGCATCCTAGGGTCTCCACTAAGGCAGCACACCTAGATTCCTAAACTTGCATGATCACCTGAAAAGATATGCTCAAAACGGTCAACATAATTGTTGGTGAGCTCGCAGGTTTAAGTAAATAAATAAGTAAGTGATGCTGTATAAAGTAAGCGTTATGGAATACCGTGAATACAGTTATATACACAAGTAAAATCACATGACATGAGCTTTGCAACCAAACCTAGCGACGTACACAAAGAAATTGTCGGCATATATTCACCCAAGGGCCCGTTCCTGGCCACTGATGGTACCAACTAGTATACCATCGAACAAGGGTGGGGGTGTCAACCCAGTAGTACTACCAATACCTAACCGTCGGTTCCCACACTGGAATTAAATAGTTGCAAAGATAGAACCACACAACAGACCCAAGCATGTATCAAAATAAGTACTGTAACACAGTAACACGTTGATTCTTGTATGTAAAATATAAGTAAGGTTACAACATTGAAAATGGGTGAGCATACTTTTCCCCCAAGTTGTAAATGATTGAAATATTGTATAAGCGTAAAAAGGGGCCACGAAACTCACTTGTTAAGTGGTAAGTATGTAAGATCAAAGTTCCCAAATGTAGAATGCAAATGAACGGTCAAACACCTATTGACAGTTATTGTTAAGCATTAATGATATGAAATAAGCGCATAATAATGATCGGTCGGTTTGGGTTGTATCGGCTGGGTCGCGTGTAACTCACACAAACAGAAACACATACTAGACCTTATGTAGATCCAAGTACTAGACATTGTCGCCATTGTTGATGATATTTGAGTAAAAGTTTCATTGTAATTGAAGAAGTATTAGGTAAAGGTCAATAGTTATAAGTCGGTTGATAATTGTAAAGCGTTAGTATAATTTGTTTTGAATAGTATTTGTGCCCTTTTTAGCGTTGACTTTAATATTTGTGGCCGAACAATGGCAACTGTGTTAATGTTACCTCAACATCACACGACCTACACACACCACACACAAGAAGGAAATCACACACAACAATTACAGTTGCACGACAAGACCAGACGCACGACTCAACCTCCATACGCACGAATCAACTCTCAATCGTGCGAATCAGCTTCATTCGTACGATTGAGCCTTCATTCGTATGACTGGCATTCAGTCGTACCACACAACACCCAATCGCACGACTCAACTTCCATACGCACGAATCAACCTTCAATCGTGCGAATTAGCTACTTTCGTACGATTGAACCTTCATTCGTGCGATTGGACTCCAGTCGTGCGAAACACGCACAATCGCATTCATTCAGTCGGTCACCTGACTCAATCGCACACATTCACTCATACGCATGACTCAATCGCATACATTCATTCGCACGCATGATTCAATCGCATACATACACACAGTCGCACGACTCAGTCGCACGACATGCCCAGTCGCACAACTCAGTCGCACGATTGACTCAAACGCATGGCTCAGTCACACGACTCACCCAGTCGCACGACTCAATCGCATGACAGACCCAGTCGCCTGGACAGCAGAATCGCGACTGTGGTCGGGCTGAGCAGCCCCGGTGCTCTAAACGCGAGTTTTACACAACAAGGACTTCCAGAAACACTCTACAAACATACACAAACATGAAAACACAAAGCAGAAAGACCTCACACGCACCCATACGACCTTATGTGTTCGGGTTGAACCCGAACACCCGAAACCCTAGTTTGGACAGCCGAGAATAAGCAAGAAAAGGGACAACCAAAGTCGTCTACCTGCTAGAAAGGAGTAGACTAGGCTGTAGATGAAGTCTAGACGACGAAAACGAGCCTAAGCGGGTCGGATTTGGTGCTAGAATGAAGAAGATGAGTAGAGAGGATGAAGAAGATGAAGAAGATGAAGTAATGGGTGTTTAGGGCTGGAAATGGGTTTATATACCCAACCCAAGTTTGCAAAATGACAAGTTTAGTCCCCGCACTTAACCCCCGAGTTTCCCAAATTTGATTCGGTTGAAAAACGACTTTGTTAGGTTGATTATATTAATTATAAAAATGCATTTAATGATATTTATAACTTGAAAATGGTTTTATTAGTGACGTTTATTATATATAAAAATGACATATCGGGCGGTTTCGAAGATGAAAGTTTTATAAAGTTTTTGGGGTTAACATAAGATTACAACGAAAACACAAGCACAACGATGATAATGCACACATGATATCCACATAAAGAGTTAATAAAGATGAGGAATGATTGATCAAGGAATAGTTAACGGAAAATCACGTTAATTGACGGACCTTAAGGTGACGGATGTCACATTAATGCATGGCTACTCCATGCATGTACTTTTTGCTTAAAGGTAACACGCGTTGAGTTTTCTTTGTGACCAATCCCTTCCCTTCAAGACAGGATTTGTAAATCAGGTCTCTATGTGCTTTTTGGCTCATCATTATGTGCAAGTATCGATTGTCTCTGATAGAGACACGCGGTTTACATCCAAGTTTTAGAAGAAGTTCAATAATGCTCTAGGGACGAGATTGTATATAAGCACATCATACCACTCGCAAATGGATGGTCAATCGAAAAGAACTATATAGACTTTAGAAGATATGCTTTGGTCATACATTATTGACCTCGGTGAAAATTTATATAGTCATCTACTATTAGTATATTTATCGTACAATAATAGATACAAATGCTAGTATCGGTATGCTTTCGTATGAAATGCTATACAGTAAGAGATGTAGAACCCTCATATGTTGGGAGCGAGATTGGACAAAAATGATGGGAAGCTTAGAAGTCATCGAGGCTACGAATGATAAGCTAGAAAGAATCACATCTTATATGAAAGCTGCCAAAGTATATAGAAGTCATATGTAGACAAACTACAACGACTTATAGAGCTTAAATTGGTAACAAAGTGGTGCTAAAGGTTTTGCCTTGGAGATGAATCATTCAATTTGCAAACATGGAAAACTAAGTCCCAGGTTTATTAGGCTATTCAGAATAGTAGCCTACGTAGGTGAAGCGGCATACAAATTAGAATTAGCAGATGAGTTAAGTGTTCTTCACTTCACTTTTGATGTATCATATCTACGTAAATGCTTAGCGAACGAGGATGCCATACTCTGCACGAGGATGTGGAAAAAGATGACAGATTGAATTACGTGGAGTAGTTAGTGGATGTTATAGACCAAAATGATAAAGGCTGAGGAATAAAGTAGTTCTACTTGTTAAGAGACAACGGAAACATAGAAAAAGCACATAGTCCACGTGGGAGCCCGAGGCCGAGATGAGACAATTCTATCCAACACATAGCAGGTTTTGAGGACGAAAACCTATATAAGGGGAATAGACTCGTATCACCCTGAATTTTAAGGTGAAAGCAGTTGTATTGTCAGGGGCTAAAAGTTTTCAAGTGGGAAAAAGAAAACCTTAAATTCTCCCTGTTTAAATATATGAGTTGCCTCCCCCTTTCTTCCTTGCATATCAAGTTCGCCAGAAAGGGATATCTAGAGAGATAATTGGTAGTAGAGAGAGAAGTTGAAGGTATCGATCAAGGTACATGATTTCATTCGTTGTTAACTAAATCTATGGTCCAATGGGGCATCAATAACATTGATACAGTTTCCATTTTTAATGGTTTAAGTGTAGATCTCGACATTTTCTATTCTCGACTTGGACTTCTTGCGATTTCTACTCAAATGTGAGTTTTAGATCACCACCTTTACATGTTTTACCTTGTTTCAAGGCTAGTATTTTAACACGATTAACTTATGATAGTATACATAGTTTATGATGATAAATTTTTTTTATAGGTTTGCATTAATGAAATGATGTTTTACGTGATAGCAAACGACAGTATAGTCTTGTGTAACATACAAGCAATGGCTAAGAGTCTTGTACAAAATAGAGACTCATGATAAAGTAAAAGTTAAAAGTAAAAATAATGAATGGATATGATTTTTTAAAAAAAATGTAGTAAAAGCTAAAGAGACTTACTTAAATGTAAGCACACAAATAACGTATGCTAATAAAAATAAAGTATGGAAACTCGATAAATTTGAAGATAACGTTAAAGTTGAATCATAGCGAAGCATGATAAAGAAAAATTGTTAGAGATTAATATTTGATAAAATATTTTGTTAAAAGTAAAACTAGAGCTCACTCAACATGACTTACTTTTGTTTACATATTAGTTTGATAGGTATGCGTATTGAACAAAGATGTGAGCTTGGCATGGATTCCAGAGCTACCTGGTATTATGATAAAGACTGACATCCTAATATGGTTTCTTATAATTAGTTAAAATGTTAAAGACGTCCAATTCGATTTAATAGATGCAATGGTTGACAATGTTTTAATTTCGCTACTTATAGATTGATGAATATTTGGTTTAAGAACTTATGATTCTAACATCCAAATATAAGTGTGAGGTTGCTTGAAAATAAGACATTACAAAATAACCATTGGAAGAGCACCAAAAACAATAGACGATCTCTAGCCATTGTTGCCATTGATGAACCATCCGTTTTCCCATCTCTCTCTTGCTCAAGGTCACAGTTCCATTTCTCTCCCCCTTTTCCTCGTTATAAGACTATAAAAGAATACATACACATCAAAACCAGCGATAACTTGATCTATTACATAGTTAGACTAGATGTCTATTACATAGTTAAACTAGATGTTGAGGAGTGTGAAGGGTGGGGCGCGACCCACGCGACTGGTCACAAACACTACAACAGGATGGCTCGAGCCGGGACGCTATTTGGTTGGGGGGGGGGGGATGAGGAGCATTGCGGCTGAATCAGGAGCTCTTTTCACAACAGTACTAAACTACTTGATCGTGATCTCTATGCAATACTCAATCAGCATTCAGTCTGCGTCACATGTCGTAATATTAATAGATAATTCATAACATATAAACATATACCTTGATACGATACATGCTCATACATCATGTATTTTTATTGTTCCTTTTTGCTCACGGGTAGAGGAGACTAAACAATGAAATAACATTAAACAAATAATAAACTTTGACTATCATCACACAACTCATTAAATAATAAGAATAAGAAGCAAAGCATTATATAGATAGCGCGTGTTAAGAAACGCGTAGGAAAAGAGAAGCGTTGCAGCAGTTAGAGAAACGGCAGTGACGGCCGCTGCCACTTTTCTTATCTCCCTTTCCCCAACACCTTCTTTACTAACGTCCATTCACCGCCCTTTCTTTACCCCCCCTTCTCTCTCTCTCTCCTCATAACAATTGCCACCACCATTAACCCACAACACACCATTCATACATACATACATACATTCATACATAACAATAATAACTATAACAATAATAACAATAATATTATTATTATTATTATACCCCTCTGCTCCTTCACGCCAAACGCCTGTTCTCTCTAAATATCCCTCCTCCTCATCTCTCTCTCTCTCTCTTCAGTCTTCAGTCTTCAGTCTTTAATCTTTAATCACACATATGCACATACACACGCGGTGTATGAGTCTTATGGCTGCTCATTACTACTGAATTTCAGCTCATTTTGGTTTGTATTTTTGTTCTTGTTCTCTAAGGAAGAAGAAGCTCTGTTTGTTTTCCTCAACAATGGGAATGGGGATGATTGCAGTGTCTTTTACGAAGAAGGAGCTTGCGTTTTCTACTGTAATGGTGGTTTTGCTTCTTCTGGTTCCGTACACTGTGTCTCTCGCTGACGAAGGCAATTTCTTTCATCTTGTTTTTGTTGTTTACATACGGGTTTTGATGAGTTAAAGATGTTGAGTTCCGCCATTCACGAGTTGAAATCGTGCATTTGTGAGTTGGGTTTTTGTGCTGTTAGCATCTTCAACAAGGTTGGTGGTGAGATGTTGAGATAACATATGGGTGAAATGTTTCACTGTGGAGAAAGTTTTCAAGTAAAAACGAAATGAAAACGACGGAACGTGAAGAGATGATAGCAATCGTCTTTTAGTCATTTTTTTTAACATTTTCAAATCTTTTTTTCTCTTTTTGTCCGATTTGCTCTGTTTTTTTGGCTCTTTTGTGATGTTGGTTTTTAGAATTTTGTCGTGAATTTGTGCAGGTAAAGCGTTAATGTCGATTAAGGCGTCGTTTAGCAATGTGGTGAATGTGTTACTTGATTGGGACGAAGATCAGAACGATGATCTCTGTTCTTGGAGAGGGGTTATGTGTAATAACATCAGCACAACTGTAGTTGCTCTGTATGTTTCATCTCTTAAACATGATTATCTCTTTATCTTCCCACTACATTACATACCCATGATCATCTTTTCACAATTCTTCCTTTGATTTCACTCTCTGTGTTTAGCAATCTGTCAAATTTGAACCTCGGAGGCGAAATTTCACCAGCAATTGGAGACTTGAGGAATCTGCTGTCAGTGTACGTAAAACCCACATCTTTAAATCATTTCTTTTTTGTTTATAATGTGTAACAAATGTTAAACAATTCTCATGGTTTGAGTTTGAATGATGAACAGAGATTTGCAGGGGAACAAGCTCACTGGTCAAATCCCAGATGAAATCGGCAGCTGTGTGAATCTTGTGCTTCTGTAAGCTCCCAAAAGTTCTTTCTTTCATGTTTAAGAACATAAGCTAAACATGGGTTAATGTGTAATCGTTTTGTTTTGATTATGTAGCGACTTATCGGACAATATGTTGTATGGTGACATACCCTTTTCCATCTCTAAGCTCAAGCGGCTTGAACTATTGTGAGTGTATCCTGCATAATCACAGTTAAATAGATAGATGAACATGAACATCATTGTTAGATTAACAGTATGATAATCTTCATGAAAACAGGAATCTGAAGAACAACCAGATAACAGGCCCCATCCCCTCAACACTCACTCAAATTCCCAACCTTAAGACACTGTAAGTTGTATCCCCAAAATGGTTTTCTTTTGTACCAATAATCTGATTATTACAATGAAACAAACAATTTTTGTTTTGTTTTTAATTTTGTTTGGTTAGTGATTTGGCGCAAAATCAGCTGACTGGCGAGATACCAAGATTAATATACTGGAATGAAGTATTGCAGTATCTGTGAGTAGTACTTTAACGACATTGAAATCAGTTATCGTTGGCTTAAATTGTTTTCCTTTTGTTGCGGTTTAATCCAAGTGTTATGTGAATTGTTTTAACAGCGGTTTGCGAGGCAATTCTTTAACCGGGACTCTGTCTCCTGATATGTGCCAGTTAACTGGCCTTTGGTATTTGTATGTATTACTATCTTAATAATCTCCTTCTAGTTCTTATCTCAGTCTTTTAAAACTTATCATTTATGATATTATTTAGCGACGTTCGGGGAAATAACTTGACCGGCACTATCCCAGATAGCATTGGTAACTGCACTAGTTTTGAGATATTGTAAGTCCCAGTTTATATATGAATATGTGTGTTTGTGTTTATATATATTTTGTTGTCCATTCACTTGAACTAAATTTGTTTCATCTGCAGAGATATCTCTTACAATCAGATAACCGGTGAAATCCCATACAATATCGGGTTTCTTCAAGTAGCTACCTTGTATATCTCTGCCTTGTCTGATTATTTTTAAGCTGAAGCTGGTGTACATATTTATCGCGTGTCTGATTTACTTTATTGTATTTTAGGTCCCTTCAAGGTAACAAGCTAACAGGAAAAATTCCAGAGGTCATTGGTCTTATGCAGGCTCTGGCTGTTTTGTAAGGATTTCCATCATTATAAGAGCAACTTATCTTGTCTTTATTCTGTGACATATGCTTCAATTCTTTGACAATTTACCTACTTTTTTAGGGATCTAAGTGAGAATGAATTAGTTGGACCAATTCCGCCAATCTTTGGCAACTTATCATTCACTGGCAAACTGTAAGTATTGCTTTACATGACTTGTGATGAGATGAGTGTATCTTTTCTTTTTCTTTCTGTTTACACATTCGTGTATTTCCACAGGTATCTCCACGGGAATCGACTCACAGGACCAATTCCGCCAGAGCTTGGAAACATGACAAAGCTTAGTTATCTGTAAATACAAATCCTCTGCCTTGATACTTTAAATTTGAAGGCCTTATATGAACAAAACTAGATGTTTGTTATCTTTTCAGGCAGTTGAACAATAATCAACTGACGGGTGGAATTCCTGCTGAATTAGGGAATCTGGATCAGCTTTTTGAATTGTGAGTTCTAAATCATGAAATTTTCCATATTTAATGTTTTTGAATCTGCAAATAAGAAGTGGCTAATAATGGTTTCCTAGAAATCTTGCACTCAACAATCTTGAAGGGCCCATTCCCGAACGTATTAGTTCTTGCACCGCTTTAAATCAACTGTGAGTCTGATTTCTCTGTTAATGTTGACTAGGATTTTTTTGGTATTCAAATATTTTATATTGATACTCATTTGGTCACATTCTTTACAGCAATGTGCATGGAAACTTCCTCAATGGTTCTATACCTTCAGGCTTTCGCAATCTAGAGAGCTTAACTTATTTGTATGTCCTATTTATTAAAGATTAGAGTTTATAGTAGCTTACATCTGGATTTTGTTATTATTATTTTTAACATATGATACTATATTTGACATGTTACTACAGGAATCTTTCATCAAATAAATTTAAGGGAAGTATACCATTTCAGCTTGGGAGAATAATCAATCTGGATACACTGTAAGTTCATGTTTATATCGTGTTGTGTTGCTCTTTTAATTAGCATAGTCTCATGAAAGGAATTCTTACATTTTGAAGGGATCTTTCAAGCAATCATTTCTCGGGATCCATTCCTGCGTCTATCGGTGATTTGGAGCATCTTTTGACGCTGTAAGCCATACATGTTCTAAAAATGCTCTGTTGTGCACAACTTAATACTTCTTATTAACTCAATACTTCTTATTTTTATGTTTATAGGAATTTGAGCCATAATCACCTTGAGGGTCCAATACCTCAAGAATTTGGGAATCTCAGAAGTGTTCAAATTATGTAAGTTTGTTTAATCCACCTTGGGGATTCCTTTTTACCAAAAACATGTTCTTAGTAGTATCATTTCTTCTGTAGTGATATGTCATTTAACGAACTTCATGGGGCCATACCAGTAGAAATGGGTCAATTGCAAAACATTATCTCTCTGTAAGCCCATTTCCTTCGTAATAGTTTATTTCATTTTAACTAGGATATGACTTGTTCACCACTAAAATGACTTCACACAAGATATAATCTCATAAGGGCCTATGGTGTGTGAAGTAATTTTATGGTGTAGAAATGACCTTCCTTCAATTGGTTTTTATAATTAATATTATTTGCAGAATCTTGAACGACAACAATCTGAAGGGAGAGATACCCAACCAACTATCCAACTGTTTCAGTCTAGTTAACCTGTAAGCTTCTATCCTGTTAAATTCCTAACTTTTAGTGATAATCTCCTGTGAATAATCATTGATCATGTCATGTACATCAGAAATGTTTCTTACAACAACTTTTCTGGGGTGGTACCTCCTAGTAAAATCTTCTCTCGGTTTCCCCCTGAGAGGTAATGTTCTACACTTCTTTCATTCTTTTTACTACATCTGAAGTTGTATTATTTAGTTGTCCTGATAATATATGTTATCTATGCGCTTTGCTCTCAGCTTTCTTGGAAATCCAATGCTGTGTGGGAACTGGTTAGGTTCTATATGTGACCCGTATTCACCAAAGCAAAGAGGTACATATATAAATCTTAACATTAAGTGATTTCAAGCTTTAAATGATGAACTTCTTGGGGGTTAATATTATTTTTCTGCTGCAGCTATATTTTCAAGAACAGCGGTTGTTTGCATGACATTAGGCTTTGTGGTCCTTGTTGCAATGGTTGCGCTTACAATTTTAAGATCAAGCAAACCCAGGCAGTATATGAAGGAACCAAGCAAGGGATTGCAAGGTTTGTCATTTTTTTTATCCATTAACTTGTTAACCTTTTTTTTTAAACAATTTCTAACAAATTTTCATGTAGGCCCACCGAAACTCGTAGTGCTTCACATGGATATGGCGATTCACACCTACGATGATATATTGAGAATCACAGAAAATTTCAATGAAAAATACATTATTGGATACGGATCTTCAAGCACTGTTTACAAATGTGAATTAAAGAATTCCCGACCTATTGCAATTAAGCGTCTTTACACCCAATACCAGCACAACTTTCAAGAGTTTGAGACTGAGCTTGAAACTGTTGGCAGCATTAGGCACAGAAATCTTGTGAGTTTGCATGGTTATTCTCTTTCACCCACTGGAAACCTGCTGTTTTATGACTACATGCCAAATGGTTCTCTCTGGGATCTTCTTCATGGTGAGTGAATCATGATGTATTGTATGTCGGGTTGTGTGAACAGATCAAAACTGCGTGTTAAGGTCATACTTTTATGTTGATGTACATGCATTTCATGTTTATTGACAGGACCATCAAAGAAGGTGAAACTTGATTGGGAATCTCGTCACAAGATTGCAGTGGGAGCTGCACAAGGACTTGCTTATCTTCACCATGATTGCAACCCGAGAATCATTCACAGAGATGTGAAATCTTCGAATATTTTGCTAGATGAGAATTTCGAAGCTCATCTCTCTGATTTTGGCATTGCAAAATCTCTCCCAACCACCAAAACTTATGCATCGACTTATGTTCTCGGGACCATTGGCTACATTGACCCTGAATATGCCAGGACCTCTCGCCTTACTGAAAAATCAGATGTTTATAGTTTTGGTATCGTTCTGTTGGAGCTCTTAACAGGAAGAAAAGCCGTTGATAACGAGTCCAACTTGCATCAACTGGTACCAACTAATATCTAATTCTTTTCTTATTAAATTGCTGCTTTAACTGGAAAACTTAGCCCTTTTTGACTTGTGAGGTTGTTTCAGATATTGTCAAAGGCAGATGACAACACGATAATGGAAGCGGTTGATCCTGAAGTTTCTGTTACATGCATGGATCTATCTCATGTTAAAAAGACATTTCAACTGGCGTTATTATGCACGAGGCGTCAGCCTTCTGAGAGACCCACTATGCATGAAGTCGCAGAAATTCTGCAGTCGTTACTACCAGCTTCTGGTGCTGCTAAAAAGCCTAGTTCGGGTGGGGAGAAAAAGTTGGGATATGCAGAATACATGACGGGAGATGCACTTCATCGTCAGCAGCAGCAGCAACAGCAGCGGGATAACGAGAACTCATCTGATGCTCATTGGTTTTTCAGGTTCCGTGAACTCGTATCAAGTAATACGTTTTAGACTACGGTTTTATGGGAACTTATGTTTAGAATTATGATCTGTCTTTTGAGGATAGTTTTTAGATGTAGGAATGAATGTTACCTTAATACTATTGTAGTAGGACCTTGTTGTATGGGCTGTATTTTGGTTCTCCAAGCTGTAGGAATGAGAAACATAGAATTGCTTTGTAACAGGTTGGTTGATTCAAAGACTCGTAATGGTCGGTGTGGTTCGAGTAATTTGTCGGTTGGTTTCATGAAACACACTAATTTTATCACTCGCGCATGTGACCAATGATCGGTGGTAGTAAAGGTGTCTACTTTAAAGGGCATGTGTGTATGTATAACTATGTATGCATGTATATATGTATGTTTGAGGTTTTGGTTCCTATCTGGTTCCTCTCAATGCTAGATTTCTTTAAAACGCAGTCTCCACTGATATTGTTTCCTACCTGGAACCGGTTCCTAAAAATAAACAGATTTGTGCACCTCTAATTAGGGGTATTCATTATTTGTATTGGACTTGAATAACCCGAATTCGATTAGAATGAACACACTACTTAATCAATACATACGATGAGAGAGAGATAATAAGATCTCACATCACACGCAATGAATAATATTCGGACACGACCTAAGGTTTAATATGAGAGACAACGATGATATTTGAAAATTCCAAAAAAACTCTACTAGGAAACATGTTGGACCATGTATACTCATGAGTTTAGCAACTTGTCTTCCGGCTTCCATCAAGAACTTGTCTTGCCTTCCAAGAGTTAACCCGCTACGAGTAGGCCTGAACAACCAATTGCGGTTTGGTTCAGCTTTACTCCTCCACCACAACCGGAATCATTGGTCGGTTACAGTTACTTGATCAATCGGTCAGTTATGGTTGATTTCAGTCACAATAACTTCTTAGCCTATTATTTGTACTTTTCATCAAGGTCGCTTTTGATGTTACTTTAGGACCAATGTGGGTTTGAAACTTTCCTGTATTCTTTTGTCAAGACATATGCATCAGTTCTACAGCCAACCCCACTAAAGGTGGTAACCATGATAAACACCATTGAAATGCATATCTGAAGAAGATAAACACCATACGTGAAATTGTGAAGAACATAAAGCCACAATCGGCTCGTTTTGTTACGAATTGTTTAGGATACACCCTTAACCACAATCATAAAACCATAACCGATTGGTCGGTTAATTAAATAAGGTTAACCATAACTGTCAATTAATCTCGGTTATTGGTTAACTTGGTATAAAATTGGTTCATTTATTGGTTAATTCTGATTAACGATTAAGATTTTTTCTTCTTAATTCAAAAGACACGACCAACCCACTTAATCGTACAAAACTGAAATATTTCAAACTAGAACCCTTATGCTTGCCTTTGACGTTTAATTCAAACATCCGACATATATATCAAACACATGCTTTTACATAAAAAGTTATGTTGAGTAGTAGAATCAGATATTGTTGTTTGATTTTTTCTTCTAAGTAGCATGTTCTTAACTTACTAACCTTCTCATGTGCTATATGAAATGAAGTCCTTGGAGGTGTTGATGTAGAGAACCATACCACTTGATTTATCTCTTCATCACTGTCATAGTTTACGAATGAATCAATTCCTTCACTTATCGCTTGTAGTTCTCGGGTATGAACTATGTTGAAATCTTCTATTCTTAGCAAGATTTTATCACGAAGCTTCCCGAGGAATTGATTTGCAAGGATCCGACCTGGCATGTGTCTTGTGGGATTTACTAGCTCTAGACATGCAATGCATAACAGATCTAGAGCGTTCACCTATTCTTCTTTCATTTTAGAAGGATGGCTGAAGTACCTTGCGATCCAAAACGTGTTAAATATCTTATATAAATCCCCATACAATGATTATATAATCTTCCCTTAATATATTTGTTTCATAGTATATGCTTGAATGAGCTTCTACAGATCTTCCTCCCATATACAACTATAGCAAAACAGGTTTCTACTACTTTCGATATTGGTTCTTCAGAAGACTGTAGTGTTTTAGCAAACTGTGGAACTTCACGCTATTCCACCACCATATCTTGTGCTGTCTCAGAAAATAATGGACTTTTTAACAAATTGCATTTCTACTCCATGATCTACTTCAATCGCACTTTTAGCATCTAACATCTCTTCATCTTCCAAATTTAGCATGTGTTGTATAGAGACAATCAAAGTCTGTGTATAAGTAAGTGCCCAAGAAATCCAGAATTTATGCTTTTACTGAATTCACTCGTGTATAATGTGCAAAGAAAGGCAAAAAGGATACTTCAGCAGTTATTGTTGGGTAAGATAATGCTGGTGCAACCAAAACAACACTTAGAAGAATTTTGGTGCAATTGAAGAAAGACTTCCGAAGACAAAGCTGCACTTCCGAAGCCATGTTGAAGAACTTCCAAAGCTCAAGCAAGAAGAACTTTCGAAGAGGAACTTAGTCTTCCGAGACTAAGTAAATCCTCTTCCGAAGTTAAACACTTAGAAGGAAAGTTCAAGACAAAGACTTCCGAAGTATGAAGGTCTTAAAGACTTGCAGAGATCCGGAAGAAGTTGATTGTTCTGAAGTGTAATAGGCTTCAGAAGAACTTATTCTTCCGAATCCAGTTAACCTTCGAAAGAACCAACTATAAACCGATGGACATAAGTATGGTCTATCTGACAACAGCTGCCACCTCTGATATACTGCATGGCGCTTTACCACGCCCATACTTTATTCCACTATTCACCTATCATCGGTTAGTACAGTTATCATGCTTAGTTGGTGACAAAAGATAAGTCATGGACCTGTCATGACTACCTGGTCTAGTATAGTATTTTATTCTAGACACCTTACTTCTAGCAATGTAGTATTTGTTTAGTAGTAAGTTCTAGTTGGTAATCTAAATATAACCCGACTGTAGATAGTAGTATATATAGTTTCTTATTATAACTCAGTTAGTATGCTTGTAAGAGTCTTGTAAACTTTGAGTTGAGAAGTAATATATACAAGTATCTTGAAAACCATTCTTGTGTTCATTTAACTTAGTATATTATTATCAACTCATTCAAGATTCTGCTTCATCACCCGAGTGTGTATAAGTGAGTTTGAGAGATAGACCATGTGTTGAAGTGACAAACACCGATCTTGTAATTGGTATCAGAGCATCTTAGGCTCTTGATTGTGAGATCTAACCATCCTAAATTACCTTGTTTTATCCCTCATTCATTCACTACACTCAAAAATAGTCATCAACCAGAAATCCTTTGAGTTAGAAATGGGAACCATGACTAAGGCTCCAATTATCACCCCTGATAATTTTAGATCTTGGTGCAAAAGAATTGAAGGTTTTATTAAGTATCAGGACAACAAAATGTGGAGATCTATCACCCACGGTCCTTACAAGCCAAAGGTGGAGTCACCGGCTTGTAATGGTGCTATGATAGAGAAAGCTGTTGAAGACTACTCCGATGAAGACTTCAGAAAGATGGATATCGATAGTAAAGCCATGATAGTACTGCTCACAGTCATACCAGACTCCATAATGGTAGGCTTTGAGAACTGTCAAACTGCCAAAGAACTCTTTCATGATTTAGTATTAATGTACACTTGTTCCACTGAATCCAAAGAGTCCAAGAGAGATACCCTGAAGCAGCAGTTCAGAAATTTCACTCATATTGCTGGAGAGACCCTATGCCAGCAATACTTCAGGTATATGGACCTAATCTCCTCACTTCAGTTTGTGAGAGTGACTCTTAAGAAGAGAGACATTATAAGGAAGTTCATGAGTGCACTTCCTCATGAATGGACTTTTTATTGTGTATCTATCAAGAGAACCGAAAATCTCAACACTTTCTCACAATGACTCAACTATATAGCACCCTTGATGGATACCGTATGGAGATGGAGACTCAAAGAGGCCCCAGATGAGCATAACTTCTAGCCTTCCTACTAGCAACGCATTACTTGTTGCTGAAGGCTCAAGAACTCATCAGCCCCAACTGTACCTGAATTATCCCCAACAACCATCATTCACCTCTAGGCCATACATCACTTTTCCCGAGACATGAACACTCAAACTACAAGGCTCAAATAAAAGATTTGTTTTCTAAGTTGACTGAGGCTCAAGCCCAACTAGTAATAGCTGAGGCTAAAGCAAAGAAGTATGCTATTGAAGAGCATAACTTCAAAACCATTATTACATCATCCTCCTATTCAAAGGTGTGTTATCAAAACAAAAGTGGGTTGGGAACCAATGAAATTGCTCCGCCACATTCCTATATGTCTGTAAGACAACCAAGATGTGGTACTAATGAGCAAGAGGTTCCAACTGCTGACCCACTACCCAATGAGCAGAAGAATGATGTATTAATGGAGACCACCACAGAGAAGGATAAGGAAGAAAACCTCATCACACCGCTGATCAACCTTTGACCACCAAAGCAGCCAGAAAAACTGCCAAGAAAGTGGCTGAATTAAAGTTGAAGATAGACCTAAAGAAAAATGGTGTATTCATCTCAGCCGGATTCCAAGTGGTCGGAAGTTCTAATCTAGGAAAGAAGTGTAGTACCAGTACTCCTATCCAACTAGAGAATCAGAAATCAAAGGGGAAGGCTGTGGAAGAGGAGAAGAAGTTTAAGAAACAACAGTCCCCATGCCCCATGAAGAATAATATTGAGTGCATAATGTGTGGTCTGCATAACCACATGGCTAAAGATTGTTATTACAATCCAGCAAGCACACACTATGGAAGCAATGTTAAGAAAGAAGGAGTCAAGGAGGGTTTCACATTTGGACCTTATCATACGGTTCAAGTGTTAAAGAAAGGAAAGCTTGTTTCCGAAGCCAAATTACTTTCAGAAGAAACTCATTCTTCCGAAAGGAAAATAGCTTCAGAAGACAAGCCAAGGCACAAACAAAGAAACAAAAAGAAACCTTCCAAGAAGAAGACTGCTTCAGAAGAAAAGGTGGTGATAACCTATTCCAAAAAGAGAGAAGCCTTAGAAGCAAGTCATGCTGCTCAAGCTTCTACAAGCTCATCTAATCCGATTAACCAAAGGATGGAATGAAAGATTAGAGAAGATGCTGCAGCCCAAACCTCTTCTTCACAAACCATAATTGAACCCCCATGCATACATTTCGGTTCAATTACCTTATCTACATTGGAAGAACCCAAGACCAATAAGGCTTGGGTTTCTAATAGCAACTAATCATTTCATCTTATGTGCAGGAACATCCACATGACAAAAATGGCAATGTGTGGATTGTAGATAGTAGATGCTCCAGGCACATGACAGGGAACAAATCTCTTCTTCAACAATTTGAACATTTTGATGGAGGTTTTGTTCAATTTGGAGGTGAAGCCGGAGGATACATTTCTGGCAGAGGTAGTGTATGCAATGGTAAGTTAAAGGTTGACAAAGTAAACTTTGTCAAACAGCTTGAACACAATCTTTTGAGTGTTTCTCAATTCTGTGATCAAAAGCACCAAATGCTTTTCACAGAACGCGAGTGCATGATCCTCAAACCCAGGATGATAATTCCTCAAGAATTGGTGCTTTTCAGATCTCCTAGGAGAGGGGATATGTACAAGCTGGATATGAATAATGCTTCCCCACTGGGTGAAATGTCATGTTTTCTTTCTAAAGCTAATAGTGATGAGTCAACTCTATGGCATAAAAGAATGTGTCATGTTAATTTAAAACCATGAACAATTTGGTTAAAATAACTTGGTACATGGTGTGCCTAAAAAGGAATTTTTCTGCAAAGATAACTGTGTTGCTTGTCTGAAAGGTAGGAACACAAGGCATCTCATAAATTTAAAGAAGTTAACTCTATTACTACTCCATTACACTTATTGCACATGGATCTATTCGGTCCCACAAGTATAATGAGCATTGGAAGGAAATCATACTGCCTTATGATTGTTGATTATTTTACAAGATTTACATGGATATTTCTTAAGAACTAAAGATGAAACAACTGAAACTTTAAAATCTTTCATTTTTAAAATAGAAAATCAAATTGATCACAAGATAAAAATCATAAGAATAATCGAGGGATTGAGTTTAAAACTCAAGTTCTTGATTCATTTTGTATCACAAAGGGATTGCCAAACAATACAGTGCCCCTAGAACTCCTCAACAAAACGGTGTTGCTAAGAGGAGAAATATGACACTTGTTGAGACTGCTGGAACTATGTTGGCTGATTCAAAACTACCTCTAACTTTCTGGGCAGAGGCAGTCAGCACTGCATGCTAGGTGCGGAACCATGTTCTTATAATTAAGCCCCATGGAAAAACCCCTTATGAGCTATAGAACAAGAGGCCACCGTTCATTGGCTTTCTTAGGTCATTTGGCAGTAGGTATACCATACTTAACACAAAGGATAATTTGGCAAAATTTACTAAAAAGTCAGATGATGCTATCTTTGTGGGATATTCCTCCAACTCTATTGCTTAGAGAGTTTATGGCATCAAAAATCAACAATTTGAGGAATCATCCAACATTGTTGTAAATAAGCACACTCCTTGTGTTAAGGGAAATGGACTTGACCACATTTTTGACTTAGAATTGTTTCCAAACTATTCTAAACCTTCTTGTGAGAATGTTTCAGTTGGAACAGAAACTCGATTCTGATGATGATCAACTGTTTGAGTTAACCAGACCTATTTCGATCAAGCTCCTATTGATGAAAGACCTGAAAGCATAAACATCTCTAGAACTAGTGGAGCTTTAATAAGTTGGCAACAAAATGAGCCTCAAAACTCATCAAGTGACAACTCCAGCATACAACACCAAACTGATGAAGGTAGCATTCTGAAGGAACACATAACTGTTAATGCTGCTTCACAACACAACTCCATTGATGCTGTCTCACATTCATTCAATCAGTCCTCATTAAATGAGCATGAAACATTAGTTGGAAATAATGTTTCAAATTCTGAGCAAAACTTTTCCAACTTGGATTTGTCTATGCAATTAGATGTTATTCCAAGGCTCAGAATCCACAACACTCATCCAGCTGAAAACATCATTGGGGATGTCTCAGAGGGTGTGAAAACAAGAGGACTAACCCACAATTGGAATGTCTGATTGTATTCATGCTTTCTTTCGCAAATAGAACCAAAGAAGGTGGAAGAGGCTCTCATGGACAACAGTTGGGTTGAATCAATACAAGAGGAATTGCTTCAATTCAAGAGACAAAAGGTATGGACCTATGTCCTCTACCACCTGGTCAAGTACCTATTGACACAAAATGGGTGTTTAGAAACAAAAAGGGATGATAGAGGTTTGATTATCAAGAACAAGGCAAGACTTGTAGTTCAAGGATACACACCAGAGGAAGGGATAGATTACACTAATGTCTTTGCACCTGTTGCAAGACTTGAGGCTGTGAGAATCTTCCTTGCTTATGCAGCGTCCAAGAACTTTACAGTCTACCAACTTGATGTCAAATGTGCATTTTTATATGGGGATATATATAGAGAAGTCTATGTGTTCCAGCCTCTAGGATTTGAAGACCTACGACATCCCAACTATGTGTGCAAACTGGATAAAGCTCTATATGGGCTACACTAGGCACCTAGGCTGTGGTATGAGACTCTTTCTCAATTTCTCCTGAAGCATGGCTACACCAGAGGCATAATAGACAAAACTTTATTTATAAAGAAGTCTGGGAAAGACATTTTGCTTGTACAAGTCTATGTTGATGACATCATATTTGGTTCCTTAAATGACCAGATGTGCAAAGACTTTGAAAGTATTATGAAGAAGAAGTTTGAGATGAGTTCTACGAGAAAGATGGATATCTTTCTTGGAATTCAAGTGAAGCAGATGAAAGATGGGTTCTTTATGAATCAATCAATGTATGTCAATGACATCATAGAAAGATTTGAGAGGAAAGATTATAAACTAGCCAAGACACCTATACCTAGAAATCACAATCTTTGTCCTGACTCTAAGGGGGAGGATACAGATCAACATCATCACAGGGCAATCATAGGATCTCTGATGTATCTCACAGCAAGTAGAGCTGATATCATGTTTGCAACTTGTATCTATGCAAGATATCAGGCTGCTCCAAAGGTGTCTCACCTAATTGCTGCCAAGAGAATCCTTAGATACCTCAAAGGAGCTCCACGCTGGGTATCTGGTATCCTAGGAATCAAGACTTCCATCTTTATGGGTACATTGACAATGTAAGTATTATCTCCTAGCAATGTAAGAAGCAATCATGTGTCTTAATATCAACTGCTGAAGCCAAATACATTGCTACTGCAAGTTGCTGTGCTCAAATGCTCTGGATTCAAAATCAGATGTTAAACTATGGCTTCAACTTCATGGAGAACCTTTTCCACATTGACAACAAGAGTGCTATTTCTATCACATAAAATCCAGTGAAGCACTCCAAAACAAAGCACATTGACATCAAGTATCATTTCATTCGAGATATTCATGAGAAAAGCTACTAGTCAAAGTTGACTCAAATGAACAATATGCTGATTTTTCACCATAGCTTTTGATGAACAAAGATTTAAGTATTTAATCACAACTATTGGGATGATAAATATTGATTAGTTTATCTCTTTTGAAAACCTTTTAATATGTGTTTTATTTATGTTGTTGATATACAATCTAAGCCCTGTTACAAAAGGTCTCTCTTTAAAATTTTCTATGTATGAGTCTTCCGAAGAGAAATGTGAATATCCTTGGAAGATATCTTTACCTATCTTCCGAAGGCAAATTCCTCTGAACAAATATTTTCTTCCGAAGAGTTTTAAGTCTCAGAAGAACATTTGATCCTACATTAACCTTACTTCTGAAACTTTAAAACTTCTTCCTTCGAAAGACCTCTTTACTCTCGGAAGCAGATTTCTCTTAGGACATAATTCGCTCTTGAAAATAAATTTGGCCTCAGAATATATCTGTAAGGATTCCTATAAGTCTGATGCAGCCAAAACATCCAAAGTCTCTCTGCATGCATGCACTGAAGAACAAAAGTAGAAATGCTTCGGAAGTTTTACACCATGCACTAGAAATATTCTAAGTGTAAAATCTTCCGAAGCCAAGACCAACATCTTCCGAAGCCAAAAGTGAAGTCTTCCGAAGCTTCAAAGACAAAGTCTTCCGAAGCCAAAGAGTGAAGACAGATTTCTTCCGAAGGACCGACAAAGGGTATGCAATATTACTCTTGGAAGAAAGCCTTACTGTGTAACGGAAATCTTTGGGCCCCACTCTGCAAAAAGGTAAGATTTTATTAATGATGTCGGAATATTTTAAATGGTTTAACCTTACCGCCACTGTCAAATCAGAACCCAAACTGTCCTTTCACCTTATCCATCTGACTTTTTGCCCCATTAATAAGCTTCCGACTTCCTTTCTTTAATCTCTTTACCTGATCCAAAGCCCTAAATTTCCATCATCTTCATTCACTCACTCTCAAATTTCTTCAATTCCACTGAACCTTTCAAACAATGGCTCTAAATCCTCAAAATAACCAAATCGCACTCCTTGATTCATCAAAGGTTGCTGACTTTGCCCCCCTCATCCAGTTTCTAACACAATCCGTTTACTTCACCGCCCTCACTGTAAACCCCACTGTATACTCCAACCACATGGCCGAACTTTGGGCAAATGGCCAAAGCGACACATTGAATGGAGTAAGGGTCATCAGATCGAGGATCTGCGGACAAGAATTGATTATCACCGAACAAATCATCAGGGAGCATTTAGAGCTTCATGATGAAGGAGCTACCACTAAATTTCCCAAATTTGATTTCGAAGACACCTACACACAAATGGGATATGGAGGTGATGTGAGCAGGTCAACGGTCTACAAATTCAACTTCTCTTACAATTGGAAGTTCCTGCTGCATATTGTTTTTCATTGTCTATCCAACAAATCAGGAGGGTGGGATCAAATCCTTTATGATCTGGGATGCCTTGTTCATGGGTTGGTTAGAGGCCTCAAATTCAACTACTCTAGGTTTGTGTTGAATAACCTCATAGGAAACCTCCACAGGGAACCATTTTACATGTTTCCCAGTTTCATTCAACACATCATCAACTGTGAGCTGGACCAAGACAAACTTCACTGTGAAGAAACTCTTCTTGTCCCTCACATGAGGCCGGACATCTTCAAAGTTCTGAAGAGGGTGTCTACCAACTTCACTGGGAGATTCACTGCACTTCTTCTAGGTATGATTGAGCCAATGGCTCCTGGTAACATCCCTGTAAGCCCAACAGGGGATGAACCCCCACCAACAACCACAACTTCAATGCGAACTATCTCTTCCCATCCTATTAAATTCACCTACTAGAGACGCCCCAAACAAACCCTTGTTCAATCTACTCTGATTGAACAAGCCCCCTCTGTTCAAGCTAAAAAGGCTAGAGTGGAAAGATGGGCTCCCACTCAACCTGAGGTCCAACCATCCTCCATAATTGACCTCAATATCAGTGTTGATTCTCCTCAGTCTCAACTTGATGAGCCTGAAACCCAAACCATTAGTCCTCAGGGTGAGTCCCAATACTACCCTGAGCAACCAAATAGGGACAGCCAAATCATTGGCTCAATGCCATTAGATATTGATCAAGGTCCCGGGTCATTAGGTTTAACCTCTATCTCATTCATCGACCTATTAAACCAATCCGATGAAGATCTCATGTTCCATCAGGGCCATGATGTTGATCTACCACACCAATCTCCGGATCAATAGAGCCCTAGGGAACCTTTGATTTCTAGCCCCCATCATCAAAGCCAAACTGAGGTGAGTCCCATAGATGTGGAGGTATCACACCCCGGCTAAAGCGGAAACACCGAGGCATGATGAAATTGAATCATAACACAAGGATAAAGAGTACTAAAGGAAATTAATTATTAAAATTAAAT
>CM046043.1:22256884-22384384 GCA_025215565.1 Flaveria ramosissima | reverse complement strand
GAGAGAGAGAGACAGAGAAGAGAGAGATAGAGGAGATAGTATAGAGATATGGGATAGAGATACAGAGATATATATATAATACGGAGAGAGATAGATATACGAGAGATATATAGATATATAGGATGAGAAGATATAGAGAGATATATATATATATATATATAGATACGTATAAGTATATATATATACGGATATATATATACGTAGATAGATACGGATAGATAGACGTATATATAGAGGGGGAGAGAACGGAGAGAGGACGGGGAGAGATAGAGATAGAGACGGAGAGAGAGAGAGAGACGGAGAGAGAGAGAGAGAAGGGAGAGACGTAGAGATAGAGAGATAGAGGAGAGAGAGAGAGAGAGAAGAGAGAGAGAGAGATGAGAGAGATAGAGAGAGAGATGAGAGAGAATAGAGATACGGAGAGAGAACGGTATATAGATACGGAGATAGATACGGATAGATATATACGGAGAGATAGATACGGATAGAGATAGAGAGAGAGATAGAGAGAGAGATAGAGAGAGATAGAGACGGAGAGAGAGAGAGAGAGATGACGTAGAGGAGAAGAGAGATAGACGAGAGAGAGAGAGAGAGACGGATAGAGAGGAGAGAGACGGAGATATAGAGAGAGATACGGAGAGAGATATATATATTAGGATGGAGAGTATATAGAGACGTCGGAGAGATAAGAATAGACGGATAGAGATATATAGACACGTATATATATATATATACGTATAATAACGTATATATACGTATATATACGTATATGAACGTATATATACGTATATATACGTATATACGTATATACACGTGTATATACGTGGATACACGGGATATACGTGTATATTAGATATATAAGGTATATACGTATATATACGTGTATATACGTCTATATACGTGTATATACGTATAGTATACGTATATATACGTGTATATACGTATATATACGTATATATACGATATATACGTATATATTACGTATATACGTATATATACGTATATATACGTATACGTATATATAGATATATATATATATATATATATATAATAATATATAGATACACGTATATATAATATATACGTATATATATCTATATATACGTATATATATTATATATACGTATAATACGTAATTAGTATATATACGTATATATACGTATATATATGTGTTATATATAGATATATATATATATATATATATCTATATATATAGATATATATATATATATATATATACATATATATAGATATATATACGATATTATACGTATATATACGTATATTATACGTATATATACGTATATATACGTATAATACGTATATATACGTATATATACGTATATATACGTAGATATACGTTGTATAATATATTATATATTATTATATATAATATATATATATATATATATATATACATAAGACTTAATTTAATTAATTAAATCTTGATCCTTTTAACAAAAGTTACATATATAACCCTAAGTTACACATATGTAAACTTTTGCCCTTATAGTTATATACTTATATGTGTTTCATTTATGTAGTAGTTTAGTATTATTTTAAACTTCGATTAATTCTAGGGCAATTCCAAGTTATTATTTGAAGCAAAATCGAATATTTACACATATGTTATTATAGAATTACATTAGTAGGTAATAGTATCACAATGTATAATACTGTATAGAATATAAGATTTGTTTCCATAAAGAGGTTCTTGAATTCAATTAATGCTTACATTGAAGTACTAGAATTATCAAAGGGTTAAGCATGATAAAAAACGGATGTTACAGGAGGGGACTCGTGTAGACTCAGCTGCCACTACTGTAAGGCTTATTGAAAGGCTGATGCATCCAAAACAAATCAAGTCTTTCCTGCTTGCATGCACTTAGTGCAAAGTAGAAGTTGATTCAGAAGTTTTACACCGTGCATCTGAAATATTCTAAGTGTAAAATCATCCGAAGCCAAAAACAATATCTTCCGAAGCCAAAAGTGAAGTCTTCCCGCTTCACAAGCCTTGCCAAGAAGTGTACTCTTTCTTAAAGACTGAAAACTTTCCCCACTGGTGTACTTATTTTAAAGCTGACCCTTTCCACCGCACACTGAAGAGATCACCAACTTATTTTACAATTGGTGTTCCATGATTTTGTAACTGTATATTTAGGGCTTGAGTCTGTAACTTTCTACTTTATGTACTTTTATCCTTTTTGTAATATATTAGGATGTGAGTTATGGTATGTCATAGTCACTAGTCAAAAGACAGATTTGCCTTTTGACTCTACATTGATTTTGATGTCTAGATCAATGTTTCCAGCTGGCCTTCTAAGTATGGCCGACTGTAGGATGTAGTATAAAGTATCTCAAGTCTTTGTATCTTTCTTTTATGCTTTGTAACACTTGTAAAAAGAACTTGAGAAGTAATATACTACAATCTTGAAAACCATTACTTTGTTGTTCTTAAAGTTCTGTCTCTTGTTTGCTTGTGTTCATAGTATCATAATATAAGTTTTGGTTCCCTATTGGATCTGTTAAGTGTTCTAATACTCTCCTCATTGTGAGACTAAGGTGCTGTTTGGTAGGCTCTGAATCATTAAGTGCTTAATGGTTAAGAGATCTGAATAGTTAAGAGGCTCTGAACCAGTAAGTGCTGAACCAAAATGTGCTGTTTGGTTGAATCTCTGAATGACTGTACAAAATGACAATTTTACCCCTCTGAATTATTTTGTGCTGAATAAAATGTATCTGTTTGGTTAGATGTCTGAATGACTGTACGTGAATGATCAATAAGTTAAAAAAATACAACATATTAAAATTCAAACTCAAAATATTTCAAATACAACATACTAATATCCAATTACAAAGTAATTCAAATATTAATCAATTGAAACTAATTGACTAGCTATCTCATCACGCAAATTATTCATATAATTAATGCCTTGTGAACCCCATTCTATATCATGAACAAACTGGCCATCATTGTTACCACCTTGTGCTTCTGCAAACAATGTGTTCTCGTCGTATGCCATAAACAACTGATCATGAATGTTGCATTTCCATATAAAGTTATGAACGGCGAAACAAGCAATAACTATGTCTCTTTGAATTGTAACGAAAAGGGAGCCATTTGCTTTAAGATTGGGAATCTTGCCTTCAACACACCATATGCGCGCTCAATAACATTTCTAAGTTGTGCATGAGCATGATTGAATCTTTCTTCCTTAGTTAATGCACGTTGTCGTCGAAAATCGGCTAACCAATACCTCGTACTACGGTATGGAGTCATAAACCCACGAGTGTTGGTGTACGCAGCGTCGCAAAGGTAATACTTATCTGCAATGTTAGTAAGAAAGGTATTACAAAAGAAAACAAATATTGTAATTAATAAAAATTTTAAAAATGATTTAGAACCTGGTGGGGGGAAAGGAAAGCCGGATGTCGAGTTAAAGGCAACTTCTTTTATGCTCTGTTTTCAGTTTTTCTGCTACATTCTTCCAAGAGAGTTGTTTAAGACTGCTTCCCTCGCGTCCATGAAGTGTCAATTCATGGACACATGATTCTAGAAAACTTTTTTCAACCCCCTCTTGCTTCCAATTAACCCTAATCTTTTTTTGAGTCATTTTCTTCAAACAATACAAAAAGAAACAAACTTAAAAACTACCATTGATAATAAACTACAACACTAGAACAAACAAACTTATGGTCAAAAGATGATACCAAATCAACATATTACTAGTAAACCAAGATGATACCATCCTCATGTACAAATCAAGCAACATCAAATCAACATAATAAAACTTCAACAAATCAAGCATACACATTTTGATACCATAAACAAGATGATACCATCCTCATGTACAAATCAAGCAACAAGATGATACCATCCTCATTTCAATTAACTAACTATAAAAATTTGTATAACTAGGTATGATTTCTTGAATTATAAATAAGATAATTACCCTAATAACATACAAAACCAATCATAGATATGAACATCTACAACAAATAAAAAAGAAATTTGAAGAAAAAAAGATTTTTCTCACCAATTTTAGGGTTCTGCAGGTCGGAGGTTACAATGACGGAGGCGGCGGGCGGCGGAGGCGGGGATGGCGGAATCGGCGGGCGGCGGAGGCGGGCGGAATAGGCGGCCGGCGGATGTCTGCGATCAACGAAAGTGAAGAGACGGGGATGGCGGAGGAGGGCGGTGCTGCGGGCCTGCGGTCGGGAGGTCGTCGGGGGAGGGGCTGGCTGCGGTCTGGCACGCCGACGGTGAAGAGACGGCGCCGGTGCTGGGGTGGGGGAGGGAGATGACGGGAAATGAAGGTTGAAGATGAGGGTTAGGTTTGTGAGGGTATTTGTGTCTCAAGTTTCATTCAACATCTTTTCATATCTGAACCATTCAGCACTGAATGGTTCAGTTAAGAGCCTCCTTTTTTTGAAACAAACACTCAAGCCTCTTAACGGTTCAGAGGTAGCCTCTTAATGGAACCATTAAGAGGCTACCAAACAGATCCTAAGTGTATTGACCATCTCTTAAACAGTCCTTTAATTGGTATTAGAGCATTCCAGGCTCTTGATTGTAAGATTTCACCATCATAGATCCATTAGTCTCACAAAACACTTAACATCTCAAATGGCAGCTCACACTAAAGCTGATATGAAAACTGAAACCATGACAAAATCCCCACTGATCACACCTGAAGACTTGGATATTTGGTGACAAAGAATGGAAGGCTTTATCAGGTCTCAAGACTCTAGGATGTGGTAATCTGTTGTCTCAGTTACTCACATACCAAACACCTCTTCAGCTACTGCTGGGGGTGGTATGATTCCAAAGGAAGTGGCTGACTATTCTGAAGAAGACAGGAAGAGAATAGATATAGATTAGAAAGCCATGACTACCCTCGAAACTGCTCTTCCAAACTCCATATACATGGCCTTCAATAAGTGCAAAACCGCTAAGCAACTATGGGATGCACTGAAGCTCATGTATGAGGGGTAGACTGAAGCAAAAGAGAACAAGAAAGACCTCTTGAGCAGTATTTGAGAACTTCACCTTCAAAACAGGTGAAACCATGACTTAACAATACTTCAGGTATGTTGAGATTGTGGATACTTAAATGGATGTTGGAGTAACTCTTGAAAATAGATACATTGTAAGGAATTTCATGTCCTCTCTTCCTAGACAATGGACATATTATTATGTTGTTATCAAGAGAACTAAAAACCTTAACACTCTCACTCTTACAGAGTTGAATGGTATTCTTAGTGGATACCAGATGGAGGCGAACATGCAAAGTCCATCTGGTAACTCCAGCAATCAACTGAGTTCAGCCCTCCACGTGGTTGAAAGGGATTGCAGAGAACCACAACATCATCTTAGCTGCTACCCTGACAACTCAGAAAAGGGTCCTTTCATCACCTTCCCGAAGACACTAAGGGAAAGCTACACTCAAGGAAGCCCATTCCAAGAGACAAGCTCTTCACAAGCCTTTGTGTCTTCTGATGAAAGTACTGACAACTTTCTCTTCACCCTTGAAGATCTTGACTGTATCCATCCAGATGACCTGGAGTACATGGAGATAGTTTAGCAAATGTCTCTTCTCACTCATAGAGCCAAGAAGTTCTACAAGAGGACAAGGAGGAAGTTTCCTAGCAATGAAGCCAGTGGAAAGTTTAGGCTAGACAAGAGCAAAGTGAAGTGTTACAACTGTAACCAAATGGGACACTTTGCTAGAGAGTGTAAGGCACCAAGGACAAGTGGTGGCCAAACACAAACCAAACCAAACTACACTGATAAAGCCAACCAGAATAAGAAGCCAAAGCAGCAAGCTGCAGTTGCTGTTGAAGAAGGAGGCTTTGACTGGAGCTTTCAGGTGGAAGATGCATCTCCAAACCAAGCACTAATGGCTGACCATGATGAAGCCAAGGTATTAGAACATCTCTGTACACCTGACTGCATTGCTAAAGTTAACAGATATAGGTCCTACAACTTAGAAATGAGATATGATATTGAGTCCTTGAATATCCTAAAATCTGATTTCAAAAGAGCTGAAAATGACTCAAACTTAAAATAAAGGATTTAGAGAAAACCATTTCAACTCTTAAACATGAACATACCAACTACAGGACTCAGATCAAAGATCTCATAACTAAGCTCAGTATTGAGAAGGTAAACTTTCTCAAGGAGCTTGGATACAATCTTTTGAGCGTATCTCAATTTTGTGATCAGATTCATAACATGCTCTTTACTGAGCATGAGTGCATTGTTCTTAGGCCAGGAGTGGTCATTCGTTATGAGTAAATCCTACTCCGAGCCCCCAGGAAAGGGAACATGTACAAGATGGACTTGCAAGAAACATCTCCCTCAGGAAAAGTTTCATGCTTTCTATCTAAAGCCATTAGTGACGAGTCTTTCCTTTGGCATAAAAGAATGTGCCATTTAAGCTTTAAAACATGAATAAATCAAGTAAGAATGATTTGGTAACTATAAAAGAGTTTACAAGTGATGACCACTATGTTGCATGCCTCAAAGGGAAGCAACACAAGGTATCTCACAAGCCAAAGGAAAGAAACTCCATCACTACTTCCTTACACTTGTTACATACGGATCTCTTTAGCCCCACCAGTGTAATGAGTCTAGGAAGGACCTCATACTGTTTGGTGATCACATATGACTTTACAAGATTCACTTTGGTGTTCTTCCTTAGAACTAAGGATGAGACTCCTGACATCTTGAAAAGTTTCATCTTAAAGATTGAGAATCAATGTGATCACAAGGTAAAAATCATAAGATGTGATCAGGGAACTGAATTCAAGAACCAAATCCTTGATACATTTTGTGATGAAAAGGGTATTACAAGACAATATAGTGCTCCCAGGACTCCTCAGCAAAATAGTGTTGCTAAGAGGAGAAACATGATACTAATTGAAGCTGCAAGAACTATGTTGTCTGACCCTAAACTTGCCATCACCTTCTGGGCAGAGGCAGTGAACACTAATTGCTATGTGCAAAATAGAGTTTTAGTAGTAAAGACTCATGGTAAGACTCCTTATGAACTTTGGACACAAAAGGAAACCTTTCATTGGTTTTCTCAGGTTATTTGGATGTCCTTGCACCATCTTGAATACCAAGGATCAAATAGCCAAGTTTGATGAAAATTCAGATGATGGACATTATATTGGATATTCTTCTCAAGCTAAGACTTATAGAGTATACAATCTTAGAACTAAAGTAGTTGAAGAGTCAGCCAATGTGAACTTCACTGAGCACACTCCTAGTGTGAAAGGTTCTGGTCCAGATTGGCTTTTTGAACTTGATTTAGTTACCAATTGTTTTAACGAATCTTGTGAGTATGTTTCAGGGTCCACAGATATTTTATCAATAGGTGATCTTCATTCAAGATTTGTGCTGAGAAGACCATCAAATCACACTACTTCATCTCCAGTTGTAACTAACCCTACATATGGAGTTCCTATCAACACTACCATGTCAAACCCAGCTGATACATCTGAGGTGCCATCAAATTCTAGCTCAAAGGCACAAAACTCAAATGAAGGAACTTCAAACGTAGGAGGAAATGGTGGTGGTGAAAGTGATCAAGAATTTCTTGATGCTGACAACCACTCCATGGAAGACAACATTAATGATGTCACACACTCATTGGATCAAGTCTCTCTTGATAAGTGTGCTGATGTGGTGGGTGAATCTCCATTGCCATATCTAAATTTCTCTAATTTAGATCTCTCCAAGAAACTTGCTATGATCACTCAACTTAGGATCCACAAGTCTCAACCCACCACAAACATCATTGAAAATGTTGATACAAGGGTAAGGACAAGACGACAAACCCATGATGCTAATGTTTGTCTCCACTCTTGTTGACTATCCCAGATAGAGCCAAAGAAAGTTGATGAGGCTTTAAAGGATAGAAGTTGGGTTAAAGCTATGCAAGAGGAGCTGCTTCAATTCAAATGACAAAAAGTTTGGAATTTATGTCCTCTTTCTTAAAGGAAGACTACCATAGGAACCAAATGGGTGTTTAGGAATAAGAAAGATGATAGAGGACTTGTCATAAAAAACAAGGCCAGACTAGTTGTTCAAGGATACACACAAGAAGAAGGAATTGACTACACAAATGTCTTTTCTCATGTGGCAAGACTGAAGCTGTTAGGATATTCCTAGCTTTTGCGGCATCCAAGAATTTCAAGGTCTACCAGCTTGATGTCAAGTGTGGTTTTCTCTATGGGGTAATTGATGAATAGGTGTATGTCAAACAACCACCTGGCTTTGCAAATACTGATCATCCTGATTATGTCTATAGGCTTGATAAAGCTCTTTATGGGCTGCACCAAGCTCCAAGGAAGTGGTATGAGACTTCATCTCAGTACCTCTATCAGTAAGGCTACAAAAGAGGTACTAAAGATGGAACTCTCTTCATCAAAGGAACATGGAATGACTTAATGCTAGTTCAAGTATATGTAGATGACATTATCTTCAGATCAACTAATCCAAAGCTCTTCAAAGACTTTGAGAGGCTGATGAAGAATAGGATTTAAAATGAGTGCCATGGGGGAACTTAATTTCTTTCTAGGAATTCAAGTGAAGCAAGTTGACAGTGGCATTTTCATAAGTCAGTCAAAGTATGTACAAGACATACTTACAAGATTCAACATGACTGATTATAAGGTTGCTAAGACACCCATAGCCAGAAACCACTCTCTAGGACCAAACCTTGAGGGGGATTGTGCTGATGAACACCTTTACAGGGCTATGATTGGGTCTCTTATGTACCTCACAGCTAGTAGGCCTGATATCATGTTTGCCACATGTATTTGTGCCAAATATCAAGTCAACCCTAAGATGTACACCTGGTCACTGTTAAAAGGATTTTAAGATACCTTAAAGGTGCTCCAACACTTGGCCTTTGGTATCCAAAGAATTCTAAATTCAATCTGTATGCATATACAGACAGTGACTATGGTGGATGCAATATGATTGCAAAGTCCACATCAGGGGGATGTTAGTTCCTTGGTGGAAGGATAGTCTCTTGGCAATGCAAGAAACAATCCTGTGTATTTGCATCAACTGCTAAAGCTGAATACATTGCTGCTGCTAGCTGTTGTGCTCAAGTGCTTTGGATTCAAAATCAGATGATGGACTATGGATTCAACTTCAAAGAGACTCCCATCCACATAGACAACAATAGTGCTATCTCTATTACAGAGAATCCTGTGCAATACTCAAGGATAAAACACATCAACATCAGGTATCATTTAATTAGAGATAACTTTGAAAATGGATTAATCAAACTAGTCAAAGTTAACACAAATGAAGAATATGCTGATCTGTTCACCAAAGCTTTTGATGAACAGAGATTTAAATATCTTATATCAGCTATTGGGATGATTAACTTTGAGTAGATTTTCTTTAAACTTAATTCATATTATTTCTAAAACATGTGTCCTAAGTTGTCTATTTTATCACCTTCATAAGCCCATGTTTACTTTGGAAGAAAAATCTTTTAAATGATATTCCTTAGACTTTTGAAAATTTTGATCATTTTATTTCTCGGAAGATATATATTTACCTTCGGAAGAAAGTTATGTCTTCAAAACAAATAACTACTTAAGTGAATTTACCTTTGGAAGAAATTTCCACAATATCTTCCGAAGCTTAAAAACATTCTTGAGTACTTATATGTTCTTGAAAAACAATTTTCTTCCGAAAGCAATTAAGTCTCGAAAGTTTTATTCTCCTTAGAATAAAATCACCGAGTCTTGATCTCTTCCGAAGCAAAAATTTTCTAAATTCTTTGAAATATCTTGCGAAGTCATTTTGGCTTCGAAAGCTTTTTATCAAAACTTCTGAAGAGAAAATTACCTTCGGAAGATTTTTGACTTCCAAAAAAACTAACTTTTTGGGCACCTTTTCAGAGGTGGGACCGACATCCGGATTTCAAAGTTTATCGTCTTTCATTAACTTTGTCTCAAATCCATTTCATATATATATATATATACCCAACGGTTCCCCCTCTTTCACTCTCTTCTCCATATTCATCAAAAACCGACTTTGTTCTTATCTTCCTTCACCTTTAAGCTTTCACAAATGACCAACCTCAACTGTAGAAACAACCTTGATTTCTCCATACAACTCCACAGGCAGCACAATCAGGTTGCCCTGTTGGACTCTGAGAAAGATCCTAGTTTCTCAGAGGTTTGTCGTTTTCTTGCTCTGTCTAACTACTTCACCTCCCTTACCATTGATCCTCCACTTTATGAGGATCAACTTTTACAATTTTGGAAGACCTGTCAAGAGGTCATTATGGATGGGGAGAAGGCACTGTCTGCCACAGTGCAGGAGAGGACAATTTTTATCACTCCAGCCATCATCAACACACATCTTCAGCTGGATGATGTAGAAGGTGAATTGTCCTTTCTCAAAGCCGAAGTAAACCTCTCCTTTGAGCAGATGGGCTATGAAGGACATTTCTCTGTAAAGACCTTCAGGAAAGGGAAGGTCCCATCTCTGTGGAATTACCTACTTCATGTAGTCATCCACAGCTTATCCAACAAGCATGGGGGATGGGACCAGATTCCTGAAGATCCCTCCTTCATAGTACATGGAATGGTCCATGGGGTCAAATTTAAGTACTCACAATTTATGTATACCAATTTACTTGCTAATTTAGACTCCTTAGAGTATTACATGTTCTCCAGATATGTTCAACACATTCTCAAATGTGAACTGGGCTCAAATTTGAAGGGAACGTGTAATATTCTCAAATTAGGACTGATGAAGCCCGACATCTTCAAAACCATAAAAAAGCCAACTGTTGGCTTCTCTGGGGTAGAAACAACCCTTGTTCCAAAATGTTAGAGCTTATTGATCAAGGTGACAACCTAGCAACACAAGCTAATTTTGAACCCACACCTTCTACTTCCCAACCACAAAGACAACCACAAATCATTCACACAACTACCAGAGAAAATCCAAACGAACCCCTACACAAGCTCTTAAACTTGTGCAGGCCCCCATATCACAACCCATACAGGAAGAAGTGGCCACTAGAGCTCCTACTTCTCCTGAGGAGCAAACCACTCCCATCTCACAAAAGAATCAGTGCTGAGGTTCCTCATGCTCAGCCTGATAAGCTCATTAGCCAAACAACCTTAAGCCTTCACTCAGAGTCTCAAAACTCTAGTGAACAACCTTTAGGGGAAAGCTACCATCCCCAACCTCTTGATCTTAACCAACCAATCCCCAACCTAGAATTATATGATGATGAAGACATGGGTTTCAGTGAGTACCGTGAGTCTCTCTTCTCCTCCCCTACTAAAAGAGAGATGAGTACTCCTGCCTCTCCTATGTCTAGCCCACATCATTCACCCATTATTGAGGTGGATCTCCCTGAACCTGTTCAGGAGGTCTATATGGAAGAGGCTCTCACTTCTGCAAGTGATTACATCATTAGGACCTTAACCATGGCAACTCAGCCCACTGACACTTAACTTGAAGTTGTCAGTGAGCAGGGGAAATCCAGCAGCCAAGAACAGTATGTTGGTGGTGAGAGAGAAGACTTTGGTCCTATTCTCTCATCCCCCATGATTCTTATGATGAAGATGAGGGGAACATGAGTCTAAAAGTGCAAAAACTTTCTAAAACCTGCACCTATTTAGCCTCAAAGGTTAGTCACTTAGAATTTCAAGTGACTACCTTACAAAATAGGGTCAATGATCAGCAACTTGAGATTTCTTATCTCAAGGAACAACTAGCTGGGAGACCTTTAAGAAGAGCTCATCCAGGAACATAAGAACTTGTGGGTGTGATAGACCTAACTCCTAGCTCACCTATGAAAGTGGGTGATGCTACCAAAAAGAAGGAGAAAGTCTTAGCAATCACAGAACCTAGGAGTTTCTCACAGGGTATGGACATAGAGGATTCACCACCCTCACTTGCAGTTGTCCATACTCAGCAACCTCCTCAAGTTCACATTGATGTGGACTCACTCATACAACATTTGTTTGAGGAGGGTATACCTAGAGCTATGCCTGCTCCATCTCATCACTCTGAGAATCCAATCATGGGATGGAGGTATGACACTGATAGGAGAGCTCTGGTAATCTCAAGAACTTCAGGACAACAAGAAATCTTCAACTTCTCAAATCTGAGGTTCTATGAGAGCACATATCTGATTGACCTTCCACTTTTCAACCCAAGCCAACACAAACAAGCTAAAAGGTTAACAGAAAGGATTCAAGATAGGGTGCTTTAAGAGTTTAAACTAAGATCAAGACTATATAGACAGAGGCTAGCAGGTAAGACTATTGGTCAACTGGATGTTAAGGTGGATCCTAAGATTAGCTTTGAAGGGGAAACCTTGACTGAAGGCCCAGTAGTTGAACCTGTGAACCTTGAGACCTGAACTTCTTCATCACCTATTTCCCTAAGTGAGGCACCCGTTGGTGAAGGTGCTTCACAACCTCTCTCTGGCTAGAGTCTGACTGCTACATCACACAATGAAGGCCAAAGCTCTCTCCACCCTGTGTCACAAAGGTCTGTGGGTGAAAAGGGGAAAAGGATTATGACTCCTGAGGAGATTGAGGAGGAGGAGAGAGAGAGGAAGAGGAAGCTAAGGGAAGTTCAACTTGGTCCTCAGGCTTTATGGAAGCTGCTATCAGGGCTGCTCACAGACCAAATACTCCAAATGATGAGTTGAGAGCAGCCATGATAAACTACTTGGGGACCAGGAACTTTGACATAGATGAGATTATATCTCTCCCCTTAGAGAAATTAAATGAACTGGCAGACAAGGCAATGTTTAAGGAGAGGAAGGAGGCAGAGGATGCAGAGTTGCTCCTCAAGATTAAGGAAGAAAGTAGGCAGAAAAGGCTGTACAAGCATGCTCCTACCCTCTCCCTAGTTCAAGAAAGTCCTGCAAGAGAGGTTGTGGCAACTCCACAACCTTAGGTAGACAAAGAAGCTGACAGACAAAACATGATCAACTACCTGAGTGTCACAGGTCTCTATCAGGCAGCTGTACTTCTTCCCTTGTCATATGAGTACATTGAATTTGAATACCTCAAGAAACCTGAGCTACAAGTTTGTAATGAACAAAAAACTTGCTAAGAGGAAGATGAAGGAAGAAGCAGCAAAGTCAAGAGCCATCATCCAAAAGAGTCAAAAGAAGTCTGCTGATAGGTAGAGGATGATGAGCTTCTTGAAGCTGTATGGATTCTCTGGAAGGAGGCTTGGTCCAATGTCTCTATCCCCCATGGATGAGCACATTAGAGTGATCAAGCAGAAGATAAAGAGAGAAGAGCTAGTTGACTTACACTCCCCACCAAGTCAAGCTCCTCAAGAAGTGGAGGTTAAGGTTGAACACTTTGAGACAACACAACCTGGACCTCCTGCTGAATCTCAGCAAGCTTCATCTTTTGATCCGTAGCAGGGTCCAACTCCTTCTCCTTCTGAACCTATAAGGGAAGAGGACCCAACTAAGAAAGACAAGACATAACAACCGGGTGCTGAAGGCCAGTCTTTTTAGTTAAAGTTTCCAAAGAGAAGGAAAAGGATGGCTGTTAGATCTACATCAAAGAAGAAGAAGAAATCAAAGGCATCCACCTCCAACCCCCAGGATAAGTCAAATCATCCCGAGGAAGTGTATGAAGAGGCTGCTAAACCAACTGCAGTTAAAGTGAGCCTCTTCCATCAGGAAGACCCATCTTGTCTTGGACCTTTGCTGCTAATCCAGACAGATGGTACGTCACTAGAGATCAAGGTGGTCAAGATGTCTACTTCTGGCAAGACATGCTTAACTTACCTCTGTATGATCTCTTTGACATAAGAAGATACTTTGAGAGTCTGAGTGGTCCTGACCAAATAATGAAGAAGGGAATAGTCATGATCATGATGAGGACTGTCAATATCCAAACACTTCTCTATTTTGGTAGCATCATCCTAGGGGGAGTTTGTAAGGCTTATTCAAAGGCTGATACACCCAAAACAAACCAAGTCTTTCCTGCATTCATACACTTAATGTAAAGTAGAAGTTGCTTCGAAAATTTTACACCCTGCATCAGAAATATTCTAAGTGTAAAATCTTCCGAAGCCAAGACCAATATCTTCTGAAGCCAAAAGTGAAGTCTTCCGAACCATCAAAGACAAAGGCTTCCGAAGCCAAAGAAGTGAAGACAGATTTCTTTTGAAGACTTTGAAGAACATGCTTTTTTTTTATGTACTTTTTATAAACCTGACCAACTTTCCACTGCAACTCTGAAGACTCACCAACTTATACAAGTTTGTGAATGGTCCATGCTTTTTGTAACTATACATTGAGGTCTTGAGTTTGTAACTTTCTACTTTATGTACTTTTATCCTTTTTATAACATATTAGGATGTGAGCTATGGCATGTCATAGTCACTAGTCAAAAGGCAGATTTGCCTTTTGACTCTACATTGATTTTGTTGTCTAGCTCAATGTTTCCAGCTGGACTTCTAAGTATGGCCGGCTATAGGATGTAGTATTAAGTATCTCAAGTCTTTGTAATTTTCTTTCATGCTTTGTATCACTTGTAAAAGAACATGAGAAGTAATATACTGCAATCTTGAAAACCATTACTTTGTTGTTCTTAAAGTTCTATCTCTTGTTTTCTTGTGTTCATAGTATCATAATATAAGTTCTGGTTCCCTATTTGATCTGTTAAGTGTTTTAACACTCTTCTCATTGTGAGACTATGTGTATTGTCCATCCCTTAAACGGTCCTGCAACTACTGAGAGTGTCTCATTGGGCTCTTAGGACAGTGGTAACATTTCTGAGACTGAGTCTACGACAACCTTGCCCATTAATGCCTCTGAAGGAGACATCAGTTTGAAAGGGAAACAAGGGTGCGAAGCAACCATATTTGGTGATGATGATGAACATACTAGGTATGTTATCTCATCTCCCCGTGATTCTTCAAAAGAAGATGAGGGAAGTCTGCAACTCACCATCAGAGACCTACTTTCTAAAGTCTCAAACCTTGAATCAAAGGTTAAGACTTTAGAAGGTAGGTCTGCCACTCAGCAAGTTGAGATTGAAAATCTTAAGGCCAAACTAGCTGAGAAACAGATTGAGAAGTCTGTTAGGCATGTACCTGTTCAAGTCTCTTTAAGTTCCTCCTCTAGCTCATCTACTTCTCAAGATAATGCTACCAAAAAAGGGGAGAATGTACATAGTCAAGCACATGCGGAACCTCACTTGCCCATCTCTACCTTATCTTCATTTTACCCCATGCAACAAAAATCTGCAACCATCTTCCTCAGCCTCCTCCAATCACATTTCATGTGGACCCAAGGATTGTTAGGACCTGGTATTTGAACGAAATACCGAGTGATTGCGTGTTAAACCAACTCAAATAGTGCGGAATCCTATTTGATTGGCGATCCAATCAGTGAGAACACACGATGAATCAATCAAGAATTGAAATCAACGTCAGAAATTGATTAGGAACCGATCTGATGTGTTCTGTGAACTTGGAGAACGATTTGGGAGGCTTCTGGACGGCTAGGGTACGTCTGGAATCGTAATGGGATGAATGCCTTCGTTTTCCCACGAATTGGGTCTATTTATAGGTTAGTATTGTTCAATCGTGCGACTGGGCCATAAGTATGGTTCAGTCGTGCGATTGAACCATGCGGTTGATTCATCCGCACGACTGAGTGTTCAGTCGTGCGATTGAGTCAATCTTATGTGTCAATCATACGACTGATTCAGTCTCCTGTTTCAATCGTGCGATTGAGTCAATCGTATGAAGTTATTCATGCGTGTGGTCCATTCGCATGGGCCATCCGCATGAGAACTTCATTAAGTTAAGTTTGAATGTTTTAATTAATATAACATAATGTGCAATCATTCAAATCTTCATAAACCCAATCAATTCAATAACAACTTATTAATGAAATATTAAACATCACAAGTAATAACCAATTCATATCCTTTCATTAATGAATACAAATACATCATAATCAGACAGACAAGATTTATTACATTACAGCTCATGATCTAGGGACATACATGCATCAACAAACTCCCCCTTGGACCTAGATCTATCTATTCTCTTGTCTTCTGCATCACCTCCTTATACTTTTGTACTTCTCCTCTTTAGTGACTCCTGCGTGTATCTCGAACGCAAAGCAGAGTCTTATGACATTTTGGAATTGGAGGGCTTGTACAATATCTTGCGTGTCATAGAATAGTGGCCACTTGTATAATGTGTAGACATCATTAGCAGACAAGTTGGTTAGCCACATTGGGTCGAATACCCTAATAGTATCCATTTGTCCCTCTTTATTCAACACTATGACAGCTTCAGCGGTTCTCCAATCATAGTACCACCATTTGAAGTGGGGAGTGAAGTCCTGTGGCATTTCCCTGAGAGGGATTCTCGACATTGTTCTTGGGGGACTCCACTTCAGCACTATCTTGGGCTTACCAGTTATGGCATCAACTTCAGAACGTCTGATATACCTCGTAGGTTGTTGAGGTTTGAAGTTGACCCACCTGGTGTGGTACTCTTTCCTCAGGGCAGCCTCAAACCAGCCTGACATCTTTCTTGGGTCAGCATACAGCAGCTTTAGTTTAGCCAGCTGGTTGAGCTCAAAACCAGGTAGAGTCTTCAGATCATGTGGGAACCTGAAGTACTCTATGCCCTGCTCCCTCTTAACTGCATAAGCGTTAAGGTCTTCAAAATAAGCCCATGGGATAATCCTACCTGACACCTTATGGTGTTTCTTGACTCTGTAGAGCTTGGTGTAGGCATCTCTCTTTGGTGCAGCACGCTGGGCTCTTACTTCTTCAAAACAGGCAGCCCACTCAGCCTTGCGAATATCTACTCTGCATTGGAGGCTTGGGCTGTTCCTTCAGTCTTTTCTGTTTCCTGCTCCATCTTGTCTAGTACCTCAAAAGTATCACTGACTAGGGATTCACCCAGATTGGGGACCACATTTCCCTCGGCGTCAGCATACTGAGGATACTCTTCTGCAGTAATGTCTTCAACCTCAACTTCATCAATGTCATTCAGATCCTCATCACTGGTTGAATCAACTGTTGGAGCGTCCTTCACTATTTCATCGGGATTGAGTCTGAACATCTCTGCCAGTTGCTCATCAGACAGGTCATGAATTATTTCCCCTTCTTCAGGGGTATAACTCACAGACCGTCTCACTATCCCTTGTAGGTCAAGAATCATGGTTAATTGAGTCTTGACCATTTGAAGGGGAGCAAAGTCAAACTCATCCCTTTGAAAGTTTAGATCTGTTTGATATAAACATTCAACACATAAACCATTAGTAATTAATCAAACAAACTTATATTAACTTAATATATATAAACATTTAATACACTTGTTTTCCATTACATGATTCAAGTACAAAATAAATACATAAAACATCTAATCAGTACTTTTGTCTTGAATCTGGGGCGTGTCGCTCGGAGGAGCAGAAGTAGTGGATGACTGGTCTTGTCGATGCTTAGATCTCCGCTCTTGACCTGAAGCAGAGGCCGATGCAGCCGCATCCCCTCCTTCTGCCTCATCATCATCATCACGTCCTTCTGTCCTGTCTTCTTCAGTCTCCTCATCATCATCATCTTCCTCATCATCATCCTCATCTTCATCATCGTCATCTCCATCATCCCCGTCACCTTCCTTTAGCTTCAGGGGCTCATCCTTCGACCCCTTCAACCTCAGCATAATAGTCTTGTTGGTCGTCTCCAACTCCTCTATGTTTGACGGACTGAGCCTGCATGTCCTGGAGTTGGGACACCTCGACTCTCTGCTGGTCTATCACCCGAGCCTGCTCTGCCAGTTGCTGAGACTGGGCAGCAGTCAGGTCGGTCAGCTGGCGGATCTGCGCCGCCTTCTCCTTATCCGCAGCAAGCAGACGCATCACCATACGGTTTAGCGCTGAGAGCTGCTCCTCTACCCTGATGTGAGGTAGAGTGAATCCATAAGCATGTGCAGGCTGGGCTGAAGGTCCAGCATGATGTGTGGTGGTGGTGGCAGTGGCAGTGGTGAATATGGGTCGGTGGGCTGATGCTGGTGAAGTAGGGGTGAATGGTCTGGTGATGGATGGGAAGGATACAGTGGTGGTAGGTAAGGTGGTGGATGTGGTAGTGGGAGTAGTGGCTGTGGTGGCTGTGGTGATGGGTGGTATGTCAGTAGTGGTGGTAGTGGTGGCTGTGGTGCTGGAAGTAGTAGTCACGAAGGTCAAGCGACGCTTCTTCTTCTTCAATCCATGGGGTTGAGCCATCCGCTTCCTCCTAGTCCCGGTGGAAGTAGATGCTCCCCCTGCAGCTCTGCTTACTGACCCCGGAACATAGTTCGGGTCAGTGTCTCTCTCCGAGGAGTCCCTAGGGTGTTCACCAACCACCCGAAGCCCGTGGTCTGTGGGAACTACTTTACTTCCCACAGTCCTGGTGAGGGGCTCCTCATCTGACTCCTCCTCCTCTATATCACCAGTCACAAACTCTTGATGGAAACCGGCCATCTCTGCGACCTCTCCGGCAGTGGCTGACCCGGGGGAATAACGTCTGAATCAGTGCCTCTAGATGGGGCAGGCATATCATCCCCGGCGTCGCCGCTATCATCATCATCAGAGTCGGTATCTGGTATGGCAATATGCTCCACATCCGAGTCACTGTCCTCGTGGCGCCACTTTCTCTTGGCTGGCGCCACATAATCAGCACGGGCCAGATGCCCAAACAACCTCCTGACAGGGGGCTTCACCTGCTTCCCCCTGTATACCTTCATCCTGCCGAGTGTAGTGTCGTCCATAACCTCAAGAAAAACAGCGTCCTCCTTCTCCTTCGGCAGGGAGGGAAGCTTCTGGTCAATGATCATCTGTAGAAATCTGGGGTACATACAGAAGCCTTCCTTCCCTTTCCCCTCGAGGTTCTCCACCAAGTAGGTGAATATCATCTTGGAGAAGCTGAACGGGTGGTTCAGCACCAACGCAGCATATGCGTTCTGAATCTGGTCGGAGAGCTCGTCAAAACCTCCCTTCCTGGATGCTATACACTTCAGCAGCACGTGCGCAAGGTACTTAAACTGGGGACAGAGGTTACTCTTGTTGAGTACCCCGACATTGATGTCCCCAGAGTACTTGGCTCTCATGAAACATCCTCTGACAGTGAGGGGGTGTAGACGAGTGGGACACTCAGCATCGTCCCCAAACTGTAGAACAATCCTCAGATCCTCCTCAGATACAGTGATAGCCTCACCAAAAATCGAACTTCTGATGCAATGAGGCTCAGTGGATCTATCAACCGACGCGCCTTCCCAGAAGGCCTGCTGCACTGATCTGTATGGTGTGCAGGGAGTAGATATAGCATGAGCGATCCTGGATCTCAGCAGAAATGTAATAATGCCTGTGAAGTCAGCTGCGTTCCTGGATGTCAAATCCAGGTGAGCACATATGTTGTGCTTGGTGCTCATGTTCCATCGACTCGCCATCTGTAACACATAATAATATAAACGTTAGTTCCGTTGGCTAAGAGTATAATGCAACACTTAGACTTTGAATGGAAACTATCTGTCATGCGATTGAGGTTGTACGACTGAAGACAGTCGTGCGACTGAATCGTGCGATTGAGGTTCAGACGTGCGATTGACTCATGCGCACGACTGAGTGTGCGACTGGACTCATGCGCATGTACTCTTGTGCGGTTACACCAGTCGTGCGACTGAGTCTCATTCGCATGGTTCAGTCGTGCGTTGAGTGAATCGCTCCCTTCAGTCGCACGACTGAAGTTCATCCGGACGACCAGTCGTCTGTCTCAGGTGTTCAGTCGTCCAACGATCGAATCTACGCAAACTAAGTCCTATAATTCAATTAACCGGTTCTCTAGTGTCGCATTCTCTTTACTAACAACCTATTTTACTTAATTTTAACATTTTGCTTAGTTTAATAGGTTATTAGGGTTATGCATGTCTCGGTTCGCTTTTCACAGTCGTAACAATCCAATTAGGGTTCCAATCCTTCTGGTTTTGATGGAGGAAGATCTCAAAATACCTGTATGATGATCAGCGAACGTCAGTAACACACAATCAATGAGAAAACTAAGGCAAATCAAATTTTGGCAGAGTAACGGTAGGATGTGCGATTTAGGGGCGATTTGAGGGTGATGAGTCTCTGCGACCGACTCCACCTCTATTTATATCAACCCTAGATCCAATCGTGCGACTGAGTTCATACGCACCTTTCAGTCGTGCGAGTGGGACTCAGTCGTGCGATTGGGTCAGTCGCCCTTCTCCAGTCGTCCGACTGAAGTTCAGTCGTGCGACTGACTCACTCGTTCGCACATAATCCTCCGATTGGACTAATCGTATGATCCATTCGGTTGGATGGTCCATACTCATAGTTCATTCGTGCGAATGGACTTCATTCGTATGGTTAGTCCATACGTATGGTCCATTCGTGCGAATGGGTCATACTTAGTTAATTTTCTGCTATTTTTACCAATTTACCTTTAAACTCTTTTATATTAATTAAATTAACGTTATGAGCTTTTGATCATCTCAGACATGATCCTTTTATCTTGAAAACACTTTGATCACCTCAGACGTGATCCTTTTAACCACTTTGGTCACCTCAGACGTGACCCTTTTAAAAAACACTTTGTCACCTCAGACGTGACTGATATAACCTTTCAAAGCACATATGGTCATCTCAGACATGACCCTTTTAGTGAGTTTATTCCTTCTGATTTTCCTGATGTAGCCCGACACTTGACTCAAATTAAAACTTAAAACGACTAACTAATTTAAGAATTTAAACTAATTACATAATCAGACATATTTTTGGCTTTTTGTGAGAGATAAATCCAGAGATTGATATCTGCGGGATTTGGTTCGGGAATAGATAGCTTCAACTTGGATTTATCATATCTGGACCAATTCAATTTTGGAATCATACAGGCAGTTCAAATCATTTGGGACTAGTTATTAAACCTTTTGATGCTCAAGTTCTCGGTGTTCATCCAGAGTCGTTAGCAACTAAGGAAATCATACTGAAACTCTTAGATTTTCACATTGATTTGAACCTTTGAGAATGTAGCCACAATGATTGTCAGTATGTTTGTCCACTTAAATCCATACACAGACTTTTGACACAGACTGGTGACTATTTAGGTTTAATTATTTCAACTAACATTTGTGGATCCCACACTTATATGGTAATCAACATTCCTCAGGAGCTTTTGAGCGGTCTACGGGTATTATTACAAGAAGAGACTATTCTTAGAGCTTTCAAAGAGAAGCCTGTCCTCAGGTCAGTGCCATCGCACAGCAGAGAGGCGGCAAACAACAATGAATTCTAGAATATCTAGGTTATGCTTATCCTCAGGTCAGTGCCATCGCACAGCAGAGAGGCACACAACCTATCTCCTTGTTAGAGCAGATTATTTTATTTAGCACAAAATGCACCAACAACATAAGTCATTAGCTTTATTGCATTTGTCGTTCATTTTTTTTTTTGCTCTAATTATGGTCAACCGCACACATTTGTGGCGTTTAATTGCTCATTACCCCTTATTGGAATATGTTGATTGTGTTAACCAGTGATAAGATGGAAGCCCACAGTCAGTTGAACAACTTAGCTTTATCTTGAGATCACCAATCAGGTCTATTTGTCTATTGTGTTGAATCTACCAACATATCATATATGGTCTAGCAGCCTCTAAGTCTACTCTTTTAGTGTCACCTTAGGAGTTGCCAGTTTTCTATCATCTTTCCTTTTTGTATTGCTTAGATTACACAGATTTATACTTTGAACTTTTGCATCTTTCTAAACTTAAATTTTAAAGTCCCTCTTGATTTGTTCCTGTGTACTATCATTTTCCAAAGGTATTGAATCGGTATCACAGACACAATCTACCTTATTTCAGCTAGCTACTCCTTCTCCCTCATTTTTTTTTTTAATGTTAACTTGCTGACATATTCTCCCCCTAAAATACTAAAATCATTTCTGGTTTAATTATTTTAGGATTTTAATTAACAGCAAAATAACATGAGTTAAATAAAAATAAAATCAAATAGACAAATCAAATTAAATAAAATAAAATTTAACTACACGACATCGGACTACACATTTTCATCATCAGGAATTACCTCACTTTTCTTTTTAACACCGTTGACCTCTAATAAATATTGAAAACGTGGTTTATCAAAGGCTTTAGTATAGAGGTCAGCGCGTTGAAAATCAGTATTAATTTTAACCACATCAATTAAGTTCTTTTCAAAACAATCTCTTATGAAATGGTATTTAATACCGATGTGTTTGGTCTTAGGATGTTGGACCGGATTTTTAGTTACTGCAATTGCAGCGGAGTTATCAACAAAAATAGGAGTAGATGAGAATTTTAAACCGTAATCCCGCATTTGCTGTTGAATCCAGATGATTTGTGAACAGCAACTTGCAGCAGCAACATATTCGGCTTCACAGGTTGACAATGCAACCGATGTCTGCTTCTTACACTGCCAGGTAACTAATCTTCTCCCAAAGAATTGACACCCTGCTGATGTAGACTTGTAGTTCATCTTGCAGCCCCCGTAATCCGAGTCACTATACGCGGTAAGCTCAAAGTCATCATCATGAGGGTACCACAATCCAAGTGTGGGTGTACCCTTCAGATAACGAAAAATCCTCTTGACCCCGATCAGATGGTTGACCTTTGGTTTAGCCTGATATCTTGACATAGACATGTAGCATACATAATATCAGGTCTTGAGGCAGTGAGATACATGAGGGATCCGATCATTCCTCGGTACATCGTGGCATCTACTAGATCTCCATTCTCATCAGGTGCTATATCATGATTCGTAGCAAGTGGAGTCCCAGCAGCAGAAGCATTCTCCATGTCAAAGCGACTGAGAATGTCTCCTACATACTTGGTCTGATGTAGAAAGATTCCATTAGGTGTCTGATCCACCTGTAACCCGAGAAAGAACTTCATCTCCCCCATGGCACTCATCTCAAATTCTTTCTTCATTACTGCTTCAAACTCTTTACATAACTCTTCGTTCTTTGACCCGAAGATTATGTCATCAACATATATCTGTACAAGCAGTAGGTCGCCATCCTTTTCCTTAATAAACAGTGTACAGTCAATTACTCCCCTGCGAAAGCCGTGTTTCACAAGATGAGTTGAGAGTTTCTCATACCAAGCTCGAGGAGCTTGATGAAGCCCATACAAAGCTTTGTCGAGCTTGTAAACTCTATCCCGATGGTAAGGATCTTCAAAACCCTCGGGTTGACTTACATAGACTGTTTCTCTGATTTCCCCATGAAGGAATGCACTCTTTACATCTAATTGGTAGACTTTGATCTTCATGTACGATGCATAGGCAAGGAAGATACGAATAGCTTCCATCCTTGCCACGGGTGCAAACACCTCATTATAGTCAATTCCCTCGACTTGGCGAAAACCTTGAACCACCAGTCGAGCTTTGTTCCTGATAATGACACCTTGGTCATCCTTCTTGCATTTTAGTACCCATTTAGTGCCAATGACTTTAGCACCTTTAGGTTTATCAACCAGTGTCCATACACCTAACTTCTTAAACTGCAGAAGTTCTTCTTGCATGGCACTCACCCACGCCTCATCATTGAGTGCCTCACTGACATATTTTGGCTCAACCTGCGAGACAAAACATCGATAGGCACCATCATGAATGTAACCTTTCTCCATAACCGAGGCGTAATCAGCTGAGTATAACTGATTTCGGGTTTGTACTCCTGATCTGACATCCCCAATAACATTGTCAAGGGGATGATAGACGTTTAGTCGTGATCCTGGAGTAGTTGGAACAGCCACCTCAGAACCAAGATTATGAACATTTGGTTCTGCATCTGAGGTAGTTGGAGTTTGAGGTTCTGAAGTCGAAGGTGCATCACTCGTAGATGCTTGTGGACTTTCAGGAACTTGAACCTGTTCCTCCTGACTGTTCTGGTCATCTGCTTCAGTTTCATCTTCAGAGGAGGAGTCACTGTCGTCGACTACTCCCCCTGACTGAGTAGATGATTCTCCCTGTGTGCTAGATGGTGTATTCAGAATATCATACATCATCCTAGTAGCTAACTCATCATCCGAGGGAGAGAGAGGTATGTTGAAGGATTTGAAGAATCCATCATAATCGAAGAAGTAGGCAGGTCCTTTGCCTGTAGGTGGAGTGGTATATCTCTGAACGTCGACATTACACCACACTTCTACAAGACCCGTTGAGTTATTGTAAACTCGCTTATTCGGTATGTTGTATCCTAGAAAGATTCCTTCATCTGCCTTCTCGCTGAATTTTCCTTCTTGCGTCTTCTTCAGAAGTGTACACGGCGCGCCAAAAGGTTCAAGATACTCCAAATTCGGTTTGCGTCTTTGTAGTAGCTCATAACATGTCTTTCCGTGGCGCTTGACTATTAGGACTCGATTCAGTGTATAACATGCATTTGCTACTGCCTCATTCCAGAATTGGATAGGCAGTTTCGAGTCAGCCAGCATAGTCCGTGCAGTCTCTATCAAGCTTCTATTTTTCCTCTCAGCAACACCATTCATCTGAGGCGTGTATGCTGAAGTGAATTGATGAACAATTCCCTTTTCCTTGCAGTATGCCTCCATCCATTGATTCTTGAATTCGGTCCCGTTGTCTGAGCGTACTTGTCTAACCTTTAGCTTGTAGAGAGATTCCAGAGTGGTGACTAATTCCTTGAATGACTCAAATGTTTCTGATTTGGATTTCAGAAACATTACCCAAGTGAACCTTGAGTAGTCATCAGTGACCACAAAACAGTACAAATCGCCTGCAATGCTCCTTGTACTGACTGGACCAAACAGATCCATGTGAAGAAGTTCAAGAGGAAGTTCTATTGAATGAACTTTCTTTTCCTTATGAGACTTCTTTGTCTGTTTGCCTTTCTTGCAAGCTACACAAAAGTCAGGAAGTTGGAAGTTCTTGACATTTACTCCTCTCACTAAGTCCTTCTGAATCAAGTGATTCATCTTCCTTTGACTAATGTGTCCCATTCTCCTATGCCAGGAGATTGAGTCCTTCTCAGTAGCTTTAGATAGAAAGCACTGCACCTCATGATCCGTTGGAGCAGCTGTTGACAGATCCAAGACATAAGGTCCTTATATCTTGAAGCAGTCATCAGAACTTGGTCCTCTGGAATCATATAGTCTTTCTTCAGCACGTAACACTTCTTGTTGTCGAAGATGACTTTAAATCCTTTATCGCAGATTTGGGAAACAGAAAGCAAGTTATTCTGAAGTTGTTGAACGTAGTTCACCTTATCAAACTTAACTTTCTGATTTCCCACTTCTCCCTGTGCTGTGATGTATCCTCCCTTGTTTCCTGCAAAGGAAACATGCCCTCCTTTTATTTTTTGACATTTGATAAAAGGGCTCTATTTCCTGTCATGTGCCTGGATGCTCCGCTGTCTATAATCCACGTGTTAGTCTCAGCGCTATACCGAACACCCTGCACATATCAAGTAAATGTATTAGTTTAGGTTAGGAACCCAAGCCTTTACTGTCTTGGGTTTCCCAGAGGCATCACACATCATAAACTCTACCCATTGACCTTTAGAAGGTGAGGGTAACTCAGATTCCTTCTTGTCATCAGTATCAGCCACACAGGATGACTTCTCTTTCCATAAGCCAGATTTGTGCAATGCCTGTTTATGATAAACAGTCGTCTGGCTTACAGGTTGGACTTTAGGTTCACTAGATCTTCTAGGTGGAGTTAGAGAACTCCTCTTAGAAGACCTAGGTCTAGAGTCCTGAAGATCAATCTTCTTCCTAGGTGTCTGATAGAAAGGACAATAGGAAGCAATATGTCCACATTCTCCACAGTTGTAGCACAATCTGCTATCAACTTTATGAGTAGACTTTTTTGTGGAGAAATGCGTGACACTTTAGGAACATCAATCAGTTTAGGTTTTGACTCTTGCATGTTTGATGTTTTCTCTGGTTTAACAAATTTAACTGTTTTAACCTGTTTAACTTGTTCCACCTTTAGGTTAACTGGTTTTTGACTTGTAGCATGTGAAAAATTAACGTTTGAAGTCTTTTTAGGTTCTAGTTTGACTCTGTTTGACCCTGACTTTAAGTTAACTTTTTCAAATTCATTTTCCAGATTAACACAAGGCAATTTACCCTTTGCCTTTGAAATGGCCTCTTTTGTTTCTGTCCAGATTCAGTAGATGAACATGAAGTGTCTGGATCAGTAACAAGAGGAGTGGTCACCATATGATCCTTGATTGGGTTGTTGTTTACTGGTTTAGACTTGGTGTTCATCAAGGTCTCAGGTGGTGGTGGAACCACTTTGTAGCCTAATCCCTCCCCATTATTCCTTTCTCTCACTAAGTGTTGAACTATGTGTGAAGAACTAGTCCAACTATGCAGTTTCTGTTTTAAGGAATTAACTTCTACTTCTAGAACTGCCTTTTGTTTCTTAGTGTCCTCTAGGGAGTTTAGATAGTACCTAATGTCATTTGCTTGATTAAAGGCAACTACTTCGGTTTCCCTAAGTTGTTTAGTCAATAGGTCTATCTTTTTTTATAACTATGCTCATTTTGTTTTAGAACTCTATTGGCCTCAGTGCATAGTTGTAAATCCTTTACTAAGTTATCATTGTGATCTAATAACCTAGCAAATTTTTCATCAATGCTATTCCTAAACATATCACAGTTAGAACAAGCATGATTATTAAACATTTGGTCAGTTGTACTTACCTGTGTTGTTTCAGAAGAGTTAGCCATCAACGCAGCATCAGACGTCTCTGGTTCTGGTGATTCTGACTTTTCTGTTTCTGACGTGGAAGTCTCCTCCTTTGGTATGTAACTGACCTCAGCTGCAGTTGTTTCTTCACTGTGTGACATCGCTATTTCAACTGCTAAATCACCTTCACTCGCAGAATCATCATCAATATCTTCACACTGGCAATGTTAGATTCTGGTGAGACAAATCTAAAACTCCAGTCCTGTCCTTCATCATCATGAGCAGTCAAGGCTTTTGGGTCCTTGTTTGATGAAGTAGAACTGGAGGCTTGCTTGTCTTGGCGAGTAAAGGATGAGAACGGGTTCCCATTACCCGTCTTCTTTGGCTTGACACATTCCCTCTTGAAGTGCCCTTTTTCTCCACAGTTGAAGCAGGTCACTTTGCTCTTGTCAAAGCCAAATGTGGTGTCCTTAGTAGCTATCAAATTTTGTCCTGTCTTCTTAACAAACTTCTTCGCCCTTCGGACAGCGCTAGCTAAGGCCCACATTATATCCATTCTTTCAAGCTCCATTTCATCTACCTGCTCGTAGTCTTCATCTGCCAGATGACAGTTTCCAATCTTCCCAGCCACAAGTCCATCATATGAATGAACTACTGCGGCTAGAAGATCCATATGCTCTCGTGCTACTTCTACGGTCACATTACCGAGGTTCTCGGTCTTCAATTTGGTAGCACTTGCTTCTGATCCAATATAGTGGGTACATGACGACCCTGACGTGTCTGATCCAGAAGGAGAAGCATGTGAAGGACCTGACGAGCTAGACACAAATGCTGTCTGGAGAGGTGCTCCAGATGTCTTAGCTTGAGGCGTGGCATTGTATAAAGCTGGGTTTTGTGTATACGAAGACTTCTGTGCTCTATACTTCATCCTTAGTGCTTCTTCACGCAGCTTGAGAATGAAGTCATTTATATCCAGCTTTACAAGCATTCCATTCTGTCTAAGATTAGACACGAATGAAGCCCACTTATCAGGCAATCCATCTGCGAAGTTGCTTACTTTCTCTTCCATAGTCGTTTCCACTCCATGTGTATGCAACTCGCTCATCAAGTGGTAGAATCTGTCTATGACTTCATCTAAACTCTCGTTACCAATCGATGAGAAGTTATCGAATTCCTTCTTTAACTCCTTTGCCTTGATTGCCTTTAATGATGCATTCCCATCATATCTTTTCTCTAGCTCATCCCACAGTTTCTTGGACTGCTTGTTCTCTGAGTACTGGTGGAATATGTCTTTGGGGATCGACTGAGTTATCAACGCATAAACCCTTTTCTCATATTACTTTACTTTCTGTGCGTCGGTCATCCCACTTAACGTTAGCTTAACTCCATCTGCTCCCACCGGTGTACTATAACCAACCTCGATGGCTTCCCACAGATTAGGATCTACTCCATTGAGGTAGATCTCAAAACGTTGTTTCCAGTGTGGAAACTCATCTAAAGTCAAAAGCTTTGGTGGTTTATTGTGATTACCCACCTCACTCTCAAGCAACAGCAGGTTCTGAATTCTTGAGTCCTTCCCAGCAGTAAAGGCTGACATCTGGTCTTCCATGGCTAATAAACTTAGAATCTAATCAAATAAACTTTAACTGATGCGACTGAAGGATGCGAATGGTCTTATCGTGCGTATGAACTCTGCGATTGGTTCAACCGTGCGACTGAACAGGGCGAATGGTTCAGTCGTGCGAATGAATCTGGTGCGTATGAGCTATGCGAACGAACGGTTCAGTCGGCCGAATGAGGGTGCGACTAGGTCCAGTCGTGCGAATGAGCACTGCGAATGGAGTCCAGTCGTGCGAATGGGTCACTCGTGCGACTGTAGCTGCTGTTTTGCGAAAATTTCTAGGTTTGACGGGTTTCAGCCGTAAAAATTCGAAATTTTGCAAGTCCAAATCGTCTAAGTCCGTAGAAACTGAACTTCGATGAGCAGGGAACGTCCAAGATCACTTTTGATGCTAAAGATTGCGTTTTTTAGTGCAAAAACACAAACTTTTATGCAATCTTGATTGAATCAACACGAAATCAAGAGACAAAGCTCTGATACCACTTGTTAGGACCTGGTATTTGAACGAAATACCGAGTGATTGCGTGTTAAACCAACTCAAATAGTGCGGAATCCTATTTGATTGGCGATCCAATCAGTGAGAACACACGATGAATCAATCAAGAATTGAAATCAACGTCAGAAATCGATTAGGAACCGATCTGATGTGTTCTGTGAACTTGGAGAACGATTTGGGAGGCTTCTGGACGGCTAGGGTACGTCTGGAATCGTAATGGGATGAATGCCTTCGTTTTCCCACGAATTGGGTCTATTTATAGGTTAGTATTGTTCAATCGTGCGACTGGGCCATAAGTATGGTTCAGTCGTGCGATTGAACCATGCGGTTGATTCATCCGCACGACTGAGTGTTCAGTCGTGCGATTGAGTCAATCTTATGTGTCAATCATACGACTGATTCAGTCTCCTGTTTCAATCGTGCGATTGAGTCAATCGTATGAAGTTATTCATGCGTGTGGTCCATTCGCATGGGCCATCCGCATGAGAACTTCATTAAGTTAAGTTTGAATGTTTTAATTAATATAACATAATGTGCAATCATTCAAATCTTCATAAACCCAATCAATTCAATAACAACTTATTAATGAAATATTAAACATCACAAGTAATAACCAATTCATATCCTTTCATTAATGAATACAAATACATCATAATCAGACAGACAAGATTTATTACATTACAGCTCATGATCTAGGGACATACATGCATCAACAAGGATGCTTATTGATCTCAACAATTTTTTAACAAAGTTCTTAATAAGCTCTTCACTTGAACAACCCTCACCAGATGTTGCTATAGCTAACTTTGGAGCTTAAGAGCTTCAAAGGTTGAGTGCACCATCTACCACTGAGGAGGGAGTTGGTCAACCTAAGGCCCATATTGAACCCGAGATTGATTTATAAGGGGATATAAGGTCTGATGGCCCAACAACTGACTCGGCTGGGGCAGGTAGTGCAATTCCACTATCTTTCGAAGCAGAGATCCAAGCCGTGGAAGGGATCATTGGATTATCATCTTTGTCTGATGATCTGATTATAACGGAGGCCATACTTGATCTAGCCTCTGAGATAAACAGTGAAGACTTTCTCAAAACCCCTCTCTCTCAAACACCCACAACACCACAAGCTCAATCTCTCTCTCACCAACCTAAACCCTCTAAGCCAGAATCTCCAAAAGCTAAAGAGCTTCTAGATCCCAAAGATCCCAAAGGAAAGAGGAAGATGTGAACCAAAAATCACAATCAGGAATTATCAGTGTTAGACTGGGTTCGATTTAATGATTGCGGAATGATCATTAATCACTGCTTAATTGCTTAATTATTAAATATCAAAGACAATAAATATTAATGATAATAAATAGGATGATTTCAACACAATAAATGAAAGAACAAGATTTGATTCAAAAGAATTTCATTAAAACTAATTAATGATTACAAATGATCAAATAATGAATGCTAATGACAATGTTTGCTTCGAACGTATTGATGATTTTGGTGTATTGATGTGACGGCTGCTAGGGTTTTTATGTTTGATTGATCGTGTGGATCGATGTGATGTTTGGTGTATTGTGCCATCCTTTTTTTTTTGATGTGTAACCTAGGACTAGTATTTATAGGCCTGATGACTAAGAAATGGGTTTGCGTATGAGTTTACCCTTCCGTAGGAGTCTTCACTTGGTATTTTTCATTGGAGTGCAAGTTGTTCATCTGTGGGTCTTTGGTCTCATAGCACACCCTTGACTTCATCTGCACAGGAGTATTCTTCAGTAGAAGATCCTCGGATGTATTTCTTTGGAGAGGATTATCTACGGAAGAACAAAAATGTTCATCTGTAGATGTTTCTTACACTTAATCAATTTCATAAATTTACTAAGTATGATGTTTGAACCTGCAATCATACATAAAAATCAAAACAAATATGGGTTAACCTATATACATAATGCATACATTAAAGTAATAAATTACAAGAGTTTATTACAAGCATTGATTAAAGTGCTAAGCCTATACAAAAGAATCTAGACCTATTGTTCCTAGATCTAACAATACTCCCTCGTAGGCTTAGCAACTTTCAGATCAGCTCTTCAGGCTTGAAAGCTCTTTGACTCTTGCAATTATCTTGTTGTAGAAGTAAGAGACTGCAGTCTTCCGATCATCATACTTGTACTTTATCTCCATTTTGTAGATCATCTTTAAAGTTTCAAAACTTAAACCCAAAACATCTTCCTCAGTAGTAAGTGTTTCCACAACACTCTGATTATGAACTATCTCCAGCTCGTCTTGTTCTGAGATTCTGAGTTTAGATACTTCTTTGATGTTAGTACCAATTAACCGCCCAACCTCATATCTCCTTCTTTTGTATGCCTTTGCATGTAATTTGTCAATCACTTGAATTAAGTGTACATACAAGCATAGATCATTTTGAGCTTTCTCATCAGCCAGCTTTGGGAAAAATTTGTCATGCAGATATGAAGTGTAGCTTGGGTGGAGTAGCTTGATTTGCACTGGATCAAAAATCCTTATCCGTTCAACTTTCTTTTTCTCTTCATTTCTCAGCAGCACTAACTCTTTAGTTTTCTCAACATATCCCTATTCTGTTATGGGATATGTATATTGATTTCCATCAAAGCTCTTTATAGCTGCTATTTTTTTATTGAAGTATCCAACCCTCTTAAAAATTCATCATCTACCAATGTAGAGGAGTTGGATTTTGATCTTTTCTACCCTTGCTTTCTTCTTTTGTGCTCAGCATCCTCTCTCTTAGCTTCTTTGATCACATCATCTCTGAATTTTGTCTTTAACTTACCCACTGAAACAGAAAAGTCTCTTCCTCTTTGGTGGAGTGGGTAATTAGAGATGATTAAGCTTTGCAGCTACTTGATGTCACATTCAGGAAGACTCAGTAATGTCTATACATCATGGAAGTATTGGATTCTTCCAGATGTTCTTTTAATAACTGCACAATCCTAGCCTGGATCATATTTCCAGGCCATAATCCTGTTTTCTTCCACAAAACTAGGAGTTGTGAGATGATCAAATAGCTCTATCAAGGTCGACTTTTGCTCAGTTATTTCCCTCACAATTGTTCCAAATGGCCATACCTTGCCAAGAATAACTTCTCGTGGCTCTCTGATAAGCTTTTCTTTCCCTTTGTTCTGATCTTTGCTCTCAACAGTCACAGGCTCAGCAGGGAGTTTGTTTTGATGCTCATAAGCAGGATTTGGAGCATCAATCCTGAATCTCACACCAGTTTCCAGCTTGATAAGGGGTTCATTAGACCGAGTATCTCTCCTTGGGGTGCTCCGGTCTTGTTCGAGAAAAAGAAGGACGGTAGTATGAGGATGTGCATTGACTACCGTGAATTAAACAAGTTGACGGTGAAGAATCGGTATCCATTACCGAGGATTGATGACTTGTTTGACCAGCTCCAAGGTGCCAGTTGGTTCTCAAGGATAGATCTTTGATCTGGCTACCACCAATTGAAGGTGAAGGAGCAAGATATTCCTAAAACAGCTTTTCGCACGCGCTACGGGCATTACGAGTTTCTCGGTATGTCTTTTGGTTTAACCAACACGCCAGCTGCTTTTATGGACTTGATGAATCGAGTGTGTCGGCCGATGTTGGATAAATTAGTGATTGTGTTTATTGATGATATCCTGATTTATTCGAAAAGCAAAGATGAGCATGACGGTCACATTCGGGAACTGTTGGAGACGCTGAGAAAGGAGAAGTTGTATGCTAAGTTCTCCAAGTGCGCGTTCTGGTTGCGGGAGGTGCAGTTTTTGGGTCACGTGGTGAATCCCGAGGGAATCATGGTGGACCCGTCTAAGGTGGAGGCGGTGATGCAATGGAAGTCTCCAAATACGCCATCCGAGATCCGTAGTTTCTTGGGATTGGCGGGATATTATAGGAGATTCATCCAAGATTTCTCCAAGATAGCTTCTCTGTTGACTAAGTTGACCCGTAAGGATGTGAAATTTGTATGGGGTCAAGAACAAGAGAAGGCTTTTGAGGAGTTAAAGGCAAGGTTGACACAAGCTCCAGTTTTATCATTACCTGAAGGAAGCGAGGATCTGGTAGTCTATTCAGATGCCTCTTACTCGGGGTTGGGTTGCGTGTTGATGCAGCGAGGAAAGGTTATAGCCTATGCATCCCGACAGTTGAAGGTTCATGAGGTTAACTATCCTACTCATGACTTGGAGCTAGCGGCCGTGGTCTTTGCATTAAAGATTTGGAGGCACTACCTGTACGGGACAAAGTGCACCATCTTCACCGACCACAAAAGCTTGAAGTATTTCTTCGAGCAAAAGGATTTGAATATGAGGCAGAGGTGATGGTTGGAGCTCATTAAGGATTATGATTGCGAGATCCATTACCATCCGGGCAAGGCCAACGTAGTGGCGGATGCCCTTAGTCGAAAAGAGAGACCCAGGCCAATTTGGGTGAAGGCTTACCAGTTGATTATGACCTCTGATGTGATGACGCAGGTCAAAGAGTTTCAAGATGAGGCGTTGAAAGAAGATCATCTTAACTCTGAAAGGATGAGAGGTCTAGTCGCAGAGTTGGGTGAAAACACTCTCGGTGTTAGAACCCGATTCAGACGAATGTGGATTCCTCGTTATGGGGATTTACATGGGAAGATTATGGATGAAGCTCATAAGACTCGATACTCCATTCATCCCGGTGCTACGAAGATGTATCAAGACATGAAGAAAGATTATTGGTGGCCGGGTATGAAGCGTGACGTAGTGGAGTACGTGAGTAAGTGCCTTACTTGCTTGCAAGTGAAGGCGGAGCATCAGAAGCCATACGGGAAGATCCAACCTTTGGATATACCCGAGTGGAAGTGGGTGCATATCACCATGGACTTTATTACGAAGCTACCGCGTACCGCGAAAGGATATGACACCATATGGGTGATAGTTGATCGCTTGAGATTGTAAGTCGTCATGGTGTGCCGGTGTCTATCATGTCTGATCGTGACACCAGGTTTACATCTAAGTTTTGGAAGAAATTCCATGATACGATGGGGACAAGGTTACATATCAGCACGGCTTATCATCCTCAAACGGATGGTCAGTCGGAGAGAACCATTCAGACGCTTGAGGATATGCTTCGGGCATGCGTCATTGATTTTGGTGGAAGTTGGGATGACCACTTACCGTTAGCTGAGTTCTCATATAACAATAGTTATCATGCCAACATTGGCATGCCCCTTATGAGATGCTATACTATAGGAGGTGTAGAACACCCGTTTGTTGGGGTGACATTGGTCAGAAGGAGTTGGGAAGTATGGAGGTGATCGAGGCTACGACTGAAAAACTTGAAAAGATCAAAGCCTTTATGAAAGCGGCCAAAGATAGGCAAAAGTCGTATGCCGATAAGCGTCGTAGACCGATTGAGTTCAAGGTGGGTGATAGAGTCATGCTGAAAGTCTCACCTTGGAAGGGTATCATTCGGTTCAGAAAGCGAGGCAAGTTAAGCCCGAGATACATAGGGCCTTTCCGAATCATTGCCCGAGTAGGAGAGGTGGCCTATAGGTTGGAACTACCAGATGAGTTAAGTGGGATTCACCCGTCATTCCATGTATCTCATCTGCGGAAGTGTTTAGCTGATGAAGATATGGTTGTTCCACTGGATGACATTGAAGTGGATGAACGGCTCAATTATATGGAGCAACCGGTGGCGATCATTGATCGTAAGGAGAAGGGATTGCGGAATAAAGTGGTCCCCTTGGTGCGTGTACAGTGGAAACACCGAAAGGGATCCGAGTCTACATGGGAGACCGAAGAGGAAATGAAGCAGCATTACCCACATCTATTCGAGGAATAACAGGTTTTGGGGACGAAACCAATATAAGGGGGTGGACTTGTAACACCCGGAAATTTAAAAGAGATAGGATGAAGAATAAAAGTGCAGAAAAGGAGGAAATACAATTTAACCCAAGTTGAGGGGTTAAAAGTGTATAAAGTACAAAATATTTTATAATACATTGTACAAAAGGTGATGGCCGCCCACACAACCGGATTTTAGAGAGAGAAAGAGTAGAGTTCGGATTTTTGAAAAAAAAGAACAAGAAAGTTGAATTCAAGGTAAGAATTTGATGTTTTAAGGTGTTCTTGGCTGGTTGAGACTCGGTTATGTGCTTATGTTTGTGTTTGTGAGTTCGGGTGTGTGTGTTTTGGTGGGTTTTTAGGTGTTTGAGCTCATAGCAAACGGGTTTTGTAACATCCGCTATTTTTTTTCCAAGTTAAAACTTAATATTTATTTTTATTTTTTTAGTTTCATAATAAGATTATTATTGATCAAACACATTAAATGTGCAACTTATTATTATGAACTATTTTCTAAACCTTACAATTTAGGGACTTATAAATATATTTTTTTAAAAGATATAAAGTTTGATAAACTTTTTACAATAAATAACCAAATGGAAAGTTTTATTAAAATTTATAAAGTTATAAAATGGATCTTATAACCCTATAAAGTTTACTAATAATTAAATTTAATTATTGGAAATGAATAATTAAATTATAAAAGTTACAAGTTTTATAAAAGTTAGGAAGATTAGTAAATAATCAATCTGATAAATTATTTAAATTAAGTTTTATAAGTATAGGGTCTAATTTGTAGATTTTAAAACTTAATTTAAGAGTTCTAACATAAAATAATAAACTTCCAAATAACAGGGACCAAATGTGTAAATATGGCTTAAAACCAACTACACCGTCGCCCCCCCTGTTTTTCTCCGGCCAATCTCCGGTGGTTCTTCGGCGACCACTCCAATCTTAAAACGCTCGATTAAAATGCAATTGAACCACCCTTAAACATTTGTGCATCGGTTTCGAATCAAACACCCTAATCAATTTGGATTAAACGCTCTTTAAACCATGCTAACATGAAACCGAAGCTTCGAATTGAAGTCGTTACCCGTCGTTGTAAAACAGTCTAAGTGGGAACTATAGAATGATGTTACAACCTTCGAATTAACACCCTTAAACTCTCTGTAACACCAATTTCCTTCGAAATACACATTCACGATAAACGGATACCATCTTCGTTCTCGAACCTGCATCATAGTCGAACACCACCTTCCAGACATCGTAGCTTTCAATTAACCGAGGGTTATCAATCCTAAACCTCTGTGGAATCTACGAATGTCACCAATTGAAGCTAATCATCAGCAAATTTTGGAACGCAAGCTCAACCCGATCGCTCCTTGTTCATAGTCCTTTTACCTCGATTCGTTCTTAATCAAGTAAGATAATCACATACATACACTCGTATTCACATGGGGAATCAAAGCCCCATGTTTGATTAGTTTAACAATATCAATTTGGTGTTCAATTGGAATCAAATCGATTCTAGGGTTCTTATGAAATTGTGGGTTTTTGTAGTTAATGGTTTTAAATGTTACAATTGAGCATTTAACAGACATGGGGCTTATAGCCCAGCGGTAACATAAGTGAACTACACACATAGGGTCCCGGGTTCGAACCCGGGCACCCGCAGGTTACTTTAATATAGGTTTTTTTTATCATTTTAAAATTCCATAATGTCCTAACATAATACTTAATCAAAATAAAATAATTATTGTTAAATAAATTTATTCTAGTAACTATTAATTTAATTCCTGAAATTTTTAAACAAATTAATATTCTAATTTTATAGTTTCAAATTTATAAAAAATTAAGACAAGAGTTATTTAAAAGTTTATCTTTTATTACCTTATAATGATTTTCTTTAAATCAAATAAGTTATAACTTCTTTAAATAATTGATTATTTAATTTTGATCAAGTCACTAATTAATTAACTATAAAATTAATTTTAAAGGTTTAAAAACTTATGACTTTAAATATAATTACTTTAAAGAATAACAAAGTTTATAAACAATATTATTAATTCTTTAATGTAATTTATAGGCAATAAAAACATTATGGTTCAAAGTTGGATTATTTTAAATATTATAAACTTACGTATTAAACAAGTAATTGTTCAAATAGTTATTTAAATAATATTTAAATATTTAATTATTTAACTATTCATTTAACCATGTCTTATCATTAATCGTTAGTTAATTTATTCCTTAAAACTTTTACTTAAAATCTTGAAACTTATAAAACAATATAATTTTCTATTAGTTTTTTTTATTGTATCAAACTTTTGATATTATAAGACCTTTACAAGGATCATTTAAAACGTTTAAAAAAAAACTTTATAAAATGACTTTAGATAATTTTATATTATTTTGCAAGTCATATAAATAAGTATTCAATAACTTATCTTTATCACATTTTACATTACTATTAAGTTAATTATTTAAAACCCCCAAATTCCCAATTGAAACCCTAGTTCACACTTATTCGTTAATCTTATTATTTAAACTTTAACTTGTAAAATATATATATTTAGGTAACTTGTGAAGGACTATGTTGGAGCGTTGCTTATTATATATCTTATTAATCGTCATTCTTTACTTAATTGATCATGTGAGTATTTCCATACCCATTTTTGCTTATTTTCACACTTTGGGGTGAAACATGTTAACTTATTATCATTGCACTTGAAAACTTATTTGAGACTTGTAATCTTTATGGCAATTCATCATGCAAGTTGTGGTTAGTTGAACTTTTGTGGTTACCATGTTATGGCGTTATATGTACAATCATTAACTATTGCTAGCCCAGCGAAGTCATAGATCTATGGGCAAGACAAGCCTGCTTTGGTTGATCCAAGTACACTTAGCTGATCGTATATACTTTTAAACGTTGAGACTTGTAAAACTTTGTCGAGGTTTGATTGTTGCATTGTTCATAACATCCCTAATCACTTTATTCACTAACTTATGACTTGAATTGCCATCTTTTATAAATAATCTATGTATTATAAACTATGGAATGCTCACCAACATTATTGTTGACCTTTTATTTTTAACATGTTTCAGGAAACGCCCAAGTTTGATATCTACACTTTGAAGCTTGCACATCTAGGAATGGACTTAGATAAATAAATAAAATAAGAATGATTTGTTACATTCTATTTTATGCTTTTATTTTCTTTGAGACTTATGTTTGTAATGTGACAATTGAAACTTATGTTTAAATTATATTTGGATTATTAATAGCGTTATGTGGCTGTGAACGATCTTAACTCTCACTCCTCGACGTTTCCGCCGTCAAGGTTGGAGTGTGACAGATTGGTATCAGAGCCCATAACTATAGGGATTTAGGTTATTAGAAATGGCCTAGACTATAGTTGCATGAACCTCATAGAAAGATCCTTATACCTTTGTGCTTACATGTTGTTTGCATGCTACATAATGCTATGCCTTTTGTGCAACTTGATGCCTTAGCATAGGATTGCCTTATGTATGCTTAAACTTAGTTACTTGTCTCCCTAAACTTAACTTTGACTCTTTAACCCTCCCCGACAAATGATCTTCCTAAACTTACTCTCAACGACATGTAGAATCTGCACTTATCGTCGTGGGTTCAATTCCTTAGACTCTATGTCTAACCTATGAAAATCTCATCAAGGTTTTGATTTCATAAACTAGAGAAATTTGTGGGACACATAGACACCTGTATTCTGGATTTCCTGGCAAAAGGCCTTCGGGCTAAGGCAAGCATATTGTGACAACCGACCTCCAGGTTGTTACCCTAACCCTAGATTACTTGCATCATTATCCATGCTATGAGTGCTAATAATTGAAACTACACAACCCTACTATGAAATTGGAATCAATTCTTGCTATTTGATGTAAATTATGATTTCATGTGATCTTTACTTTTGATTTTTAACCAAATTAGGTTTCTACCTTTTTAAAAATTAGTGTCCGGGAATGTCAATTAGTCACCCTAGCTAGAATTAAGAATATCAATTGAATCAATTAAAAATATGTGTACACACCCACACACTTGGAATTTCGGTTCTAGCATGCATTATCATGCATAAGACAATTTACTAACTAACAATTTTAAATACTACACTACATTTCAAATTAATACCCCATAATATTATTTCCACAATAAAAATTAAATCAAAATGCCTCACTAAAGGCCAAGAATCGGCCGCCCCCCTTGCCACCAATCACCACCCTTGTCCTCCACTACACACCACCTTCCTATCACCCATACACTTTACATGCAATTGCAAGACACACTCCTCTCATTCCCTCTCTCTCATTTTCTAAAACCATCAGCTGAACCCATCTCTACCTCTCAAAATTCTCTCCATTTCAGCCTCCTTTCCAGCTCCAAAATCGTGAACAACAACAACAACAACCATCGGCTAGCAGCAAACCGCAAGAAAGGTGACTTTTGGTGATGTTTTGAGGCTTGGAACGTGCAATACTTGAGGTTCCAGCTTTTGTTAGAGATTCTCCAGCCTCATCCAAGGAGATTTCATCCATTCACGACCATCCACACCTTCTAAACCGTGAGATACATCAAGTGTAAGCTCACTATGTTCGGTTTTGGTCATTTCTCAAGTTTAACTTCATTGTTCACCTAAAAACCTTACTTTTCTTGTTGTAACAGAAACCTCTCACCCTCACCTTGTTCTTGAAGAGTTCCCAACGTTCTTGAAGGTATATCACATGATATAATGGTCAATCTAAGGGGTAGAACCCGATTTACCCCTTGAAAACCCTATTTTGGTGTTTTTGGCACTATCAAACTTGTGTATCTTGTAACCCTTCAAAACAAAATGTGTAACCTGCTCAAAATGACTTTTAAGACACCCCAATAATCTGATTTTTAAGTTAGATGAAGTTTTGGCAATGAATAAACCTAAGTTACCAAGAATCACACATGTGTAATGGTCGGTTATGGCTTATTTTCACCTCTTGAAACCTTTGTATGTGTAGAACCTTTAGGCAACGTGTTGGGACTGTTATTTCAGTAAGTTTTAGTGCATATTAAGTTTAATAACATGGTTTAACCTCTGGAACAAAAGACATAATGTGTTTAGACCCATTTTGGTCACTTTCGGGACCCAAAAACGTGTTAAAAGGACTTAAAAACAAGAAATCTTGAACTATAAACTTTTTAAAAAGAATTCCAGGTTCATTAAGGATTAATAAAGTGTTCTGGAGCTAATGAGAATTTTTAGTGGTCAAATGGTATTTTAAATGAATTTTAAGTGAAACCGGGTGTAAACCGAGAGGCGTTTTTAAGGAAAAATATACGATAAATGGGTTAAATGTTACAAATTATAAAAATCATGATTTTCCAGTAGGTTAAAAGATAAAATAACCTCAAAGGTAAAATGGTTGGTCAAACAAGCTTTTAAAATGGTCAAACCCGACTAAAAACGCATTTTAACGGTTTAAACGTAAAAACGGGTCTTTCAACTACTAGGGGCAAAATTTGTGATTTAAAAGGTTGGAAACTTATTAAAATGACTTTAAAAAGTTATCTACTGGTTTTAGACTCAAAAAGGCGAAAACTCATAGATAACAATTTTTAAACCGTTCGGTTTTACCGTAACCGGCAACGTTAAACGCGTAATTTACAAACCGAGTCCATAAACTGAATTTTTGGTTATAAACTCTTAAAACTAAGTTAAATTAAGGTCTTGAACCTGATTTTTAAGTATAGAGGTCACTTAATGCAAGAAACTAATCTTAAGGGTAGAAAATGTCAATTTTGAAACTTCAGGGGCAAAACTGTAAATTTTGCAAAACTTCATAACCGACTCCCATAAGTTCATTTGCCCCGTTAAATGGCATAATTACTATATATTCTTGGTTTGGTAATGTAGAAACCTTTGATTTCATGAAAAACCATGACTTTCCATAAAAGGAACCTTTTATACAAACGCTAACGGAATCAAAGCCGAACCCGTCGATTTAAGTCTTAGGCACTATTGTTGCTCCTTAAATAGGTTTAGAGCAGTATCTAATCACTTAATATACTTATGTTAGGGTGCTAGACTTGAGACATTCCCGGCACGCGAAGAATTTCTTTTTGCTTGATATCTAAGGTGAGTTCTAGTGATCCCCTTTTTACTACTGTTTTGGGATGGAACATGCTCTACTTTTATGAACTATGATTGTGCTTTATTTGATGATACCATGTGGGATTGTGGTTACCTGCTAATTTTTATATCATGATCATTAATTCTTTCATGAACCGCTTGATTTATATGGATAGATCTATTTGGGGAATCCCCCACACACAGTGGCTTCCGTTCCAGGAAGGTTACCCCACTGAGATCCTGAGGGATCGTTGTGGCATGTAACAAGTTTTGTTAAGATTCTATGGTGAACCATCCGGGCAGGTAGGGTTCACTGGTATGGGGCTCAGTTTCTTCCTTCGGGAATATCCGGTAAAACACAACTTTAGAAGAGGCTAACCGGGGACTGAGTGCAGGGTTGATTATGATTTTATTTCTCCCACGATGATAAACAATGATTATTTTTCTTTTAATCAAAGAAGGATTTATTAAGTCCTTTTGTTTTTAAACTTTAAGCACTTGAATTCACCAACTTTATAGTTGACACAATTTTCTTTTGAGCATGTTTCAGGTAATGTCTGAAGAGATCCTAGCTGTTTGAAGACCTAGACTTATCCCCGTGACATGGCATTGGCTTATTTCCTTGATGAAACATTTGAACAATTAATATTTTGTGTTGAACAATTACAATTTCATTTTTATGGATGATTGTAAAACTTATTTGGGGCTTGATGTGTCTCTAGCCCTATTACCTTTTTAAAACTTTAATGCCATGTGATATTCTCTCCTTTGAGCTCTTATAATGGTTTGTTTCCTCTGCCATATGTTGTTGCTAGTCTGTGACGTCCCACCCTACCTGGGCCGGGGTGTGACAGATTGGTATCAGAGCCAAAGGTTGTAGAGAAGTCGGGAATGCCATAGTAGACCCTAGGCTACAACCCTGATACCCTAGGACTGTCCTTGTGGGAAGTGTTGGAATGATCGGGTTGGGTAAATTGATGATTACACTTGATCAACGTAATCATGAATTTACCAGACGCGTAATTTCCATCACTGATCTTTAGGTTATGGTTGGATTTTTCTGGTTTATATTGATGATTTGAAACTAATTTTAAAAGGGGATTTAAATGATTTTTATGATGAACTATGTTATCCGATACTACTTGAAGAAACTATTGATCTGGGCAAAACAACAGCTATATGTTGGAATAACAGATACTATTGCCATCACTACTATTATTAGTACTATTATGTAAATCATGAGCTATGAGAAACCAAATTACTCATGATGTATTTCTTACAGGATATCGACAATGGCTGATAAAGGAAAGGCGCTTGCTCACCCCGACGCTGAGACCGCTCCTACCGGACACCTAAGGAGAGAGAAACCCCAGACGGAGTATGAGGCGTACCTCCGGAGATGCGGACATCCAGGGTGGATATCCGTCACGTCCGAAGACACTGAGGCTTCCGAGGACTCTTCCTCCACATCACCTTCCCGAAGCCGAACGCGATCCCACTCTCCTCAAGTAGCTGCTCCGACCCTCTCACCCATCCCACCTATTGGGAATAGGGGTGCGCGTACTGTCACCCGACCTCGCAAAAGCATTAGACCAGGATCCTCCGTATCCTTTAGGATGCCTCCTCCTCCTCCCCCGCCTGTTAGGATTCCGACATCGATACCCCCACTGTTTGACCCTCGCGACGAGCGCTTGATGCCGCCAAGACATAGTATGTATGACGGCCCCACTGTACTTGCTGGTGATAGGTACTCCCAGTCGAGTCGCCGGGCGAGTGATGTAGGACCCTCCGATGCGACACTAGATGAGATTTTGAGGACTGTTCGCCGTTATGAGCTGATTGTTCAGCACGCCACTCGAACCTCTCAGTCGGCTCAATTTCAGGCGATGATGGCTACACAGGGAGTGAAGCGTTTGGAGCAGGAGCAGAGGAAGAAGGGTGCAGGGTGGTTTGGATGGTTAAAGAGGAAGTGGATGTGAGGACTGGAGTACTCAGTGGGATTTATCTGTCCGTGGACAGTAGAAGGAAACAATTTGAATTCTTATTTGAGACTATTATTTTATTATTATGGGGGTGATGGCACCTTCCAAATTGTAAGTGCATGACTCTGATTCTACTCGTTTGGATGATACTATGTTTACTGCTTTGGAGATGCTAAAAACTTTTAAACTGTCTGTATTAAACTGCTATATGTTTTGTTGTGCTTTGAGATTATCTGTGCCTTTTCTAAATTGTTGCCCAACTATTATATCATGTTTTGAATTGGACATTTAAGGTTCTTTAGTGGGTTGTAAATACATGTATATGCATGCCATGATTCCTCTTCCGAGGCGTGGTGTGATAGGATAATGATGCCTAGGCTATCCGAAACAAAATTTATGAGATGCTAAACGAATCTATTTGTGATACTATCAGAATGCCGACTCGCAGAGGAACACGTTTTGGTCGACGTGGAGCCCCAGAGGCCGCCATGAGGGAGCAAGGCCTACTGGAACCCAACCTACTCCACCAGGGACTCCCCACGGGGAGAATACTAATCAAGAGAGTGACGAAAGGATTGCTAACCTCGTAGCTCAGCAACTGGCCAACGCCATTCCGACTATCATTGCTCAGATAAATGCAGACCGGGATAACACTACTGGGAATGAACGGCCGATAAACGATGAGAGCCACGATGATGAAGCTGAGGAGTTAAGGAATGGGTGCTCTTACAAGACCTTTATGGCCTGCAAGCCCAAGGACTTCTATGGCACCGAGGGTGCTATAGAGACTTACAGGTGGATCGACGAAATGGAAGCCGTCTTAGACATCAGCGAGTGCAAGATGGAGCACATGGTGAGATTTGCATCACAATCTCTCAAGGGATCAGCTCTTGAATGGTGGAAGTCCATTACCCAGAGCCGTGGAAGAAACGTTGCAAATCGAATGGGTTGGACTGAATTCCGAGAGTTAATGACCAACAAATATTGCCCCATCAATCAACTCGAGAAGCTGGAGACAGAATTTTTAAGCTTGGAGATGAAGGGACCCAACTACACCGAATACATCAATCGTTTCTTAGCCCTGTCCCGACTTGTGCCACATTTGGTGACGCCAGAAGCCAAAGGTGTAGCACGGTTCATCTGGGGACTACACCCAAGAGTTAGGGGTATGGTTCGTGCCTCTCAGCCTGTGACCCTACAAGCTGCTGTCGACCTTACCAGCAGTCTGACTGACGATCTTATTAGGGCTGGATGGACCGATCAAGGAAGGGCTGATGAGAAGAAGAAGTTTGTTGGAGACAAGAGGAAGTGGTTTGAAGCAAAAAGAGCGATTGGAAGTAGCGGTGGGTCGAGTAGAAGGAGTTCTGAAGGAGTGAGACGTGATGATCAAGGAAGCAAAAACCGGAGATTGTATACGGGGACAAGCCCACTCTGCAGCAAGTGCAAGTTACATCATCAAGGAGAATGTAACCCGATGCCCTGTTTTAGGTGCAAGAGAACAGGCCATCTAATTAAAGACTGTACTTATGTACCGGGGAAACAATGCTACGAGTGTGGAGACCCAGGGCATATGAGGAACAAGTGTCCTAAGCTGGGTAGAGACAAGGATGCCAAGCCCAATAAGCCTAAGGGAAGAGCTTTCGTTATGGACCCAGCAGGAGCTCGTAAGGAACCCGACGTTGTCAACGGTACGTTCCTTGTAAATAATCATCCCGCTACTGTACTGTTTGATACTGGAGCGACTGCTAGTTTTATCTCTAGTACCTTTAGGCAATTGATTGACTTAGACGCGTGCACCTTGACTGATACATTTACCGTAGAACTAGCTGACGGTAATATTTAGAAGCTAACGAAATCATTAGGGATTGCCCCCTGAATCTAAAAGGGAATGTGTTTAAGATTGACTTGATGCCCATTAAGTTAGGAGGATTTGATGTTGTCGTGGGTATGGACTGGTTAGCGAAGCATAAGTTGAAATCGTATGCGATGAGCGACTGCTCAAGATACCATTGAGCGTCGAAGAAGTGTTAGTGGTAGAAGGAGAAAGAAGTAACACTCTATACCCTATGATATCTCACTTGAAAGCTACCAAGAGCTTGAAGAGGGGATGTCCAGCTTTTATAGTCTATGTGATGAAAACCCAAAAGGAGAAGAAAATCGAAGAGATTCCCGTAGTTTCGGAATACCCAGAGGTGTTTCCGGAAGAACTACCAGGACTTCCTCCGAATCGACAAGTGGAATTCCAGATAGACTTGATGCCTGGTGCTGCACCAGTAGCCAAGGCACCGTACCGGCTCGCTCCACCTGAGATGAAGGAGCTAATGGTACAAATTCAAGAACTAATGGACAAGGGATTTATACGTCCGAGTGTCTCTCCATGGGGTGCCCCGGTGCTATTCGTGAAAAAGAAGGACGGAACGCTGCGAATGTGTATTGATTACAGGGAGTTGAATAAGCTGACCATAAAGAACCGTTACCCTCTTCCGAGAATAGACGACTTATTTGATCAATTGCAGGGAGCAAGTTACTTCTCCAAAATAGACTTGAGGTCAGGATACCACCAGCTGAAGATAAGAGAAGAAGATATACCCAAAACTGCCTTCCGAACTAGGTATGGACACTATGAGTATTTGGTCATGCCCTTTGGACTGACTAATGCTCCAGCAGCATTCATGGACCTCATGAATCGCGTTTGCCGCCCTTACCTCGACAAGTTTGTGATCGTGTTTATCGACGACATACTGATCTATTCTCAAACTAAAGAGGAGCACGAGAAGCATCTCAGGCTAATCCTTGAATTGCTCAAGAATGAGCAACTATATGCCAAGTTCTCGAAATGTGAATTCTGGATGTGCCAGATCCAATTCTTAGGTCATGTGGTGAATAAGGATGGGATTCAAGTTGACCCTTCCAAGATTGAGGCCATAAAGAATTGGAAGATTCCTGAGACTCCTACGGAGATAAGGCAATTCTTAGGACTGGCTGGCTATTACCGAAGATTTATAAAAGACTTCTCGCGTATATTGCAACCTTTGACCACACTAACCAAGAAAAACACAACCTTTGTGTGGGAGCGAGAGCAGAATGAGGCGTTTGAAACGCTTAAAGAGAAGTTATGCAGTGCACCTATACTTGCTCTTCCAGAAGGAGTAGAAGACTTCGTGGTCTATTGTGACGCTTCGCGTCAAGGACTAGGATGTGTATTGATGCAACGCAATAAGGTGATTGCTTACGCATCGAGACTGCTGAATGATCATGAGAAGAACTACACGACACACGATTTGGAGTTGGGTGCCGTGGTGTTTGCCCTTAAGATGTGGAGGCATTACCTTTATGGCACAAAGTGCATTATCTACACTGACCATAGAAGCTTGCAGCATATCCTTGACCAAAAGATGCTCAACATGCGTCAGAGAAGATGGGTTGAGCTATTGAACGATTACGAGTGCGAGATCCGCTACCACCCTGGTAAGGCCAATGTTGTGGCGGATGCGTTAAGTCGAAAGGAAAGAGAGAAACCTCTTCGAGTACGAGCCTTAAGAATGAGTGTGTATACCAACCTTATAGCAAAATTGAAGGAAGCTCAAGGCGAGGCATTAAAGGAAGAAAAATTGAAAAAAGAAGGATTGACTGGAATGGAGAAGCAGTTGGAGATAGGGGACGATGGTACATATAGATATGGTGGAAGGACTTGGGTGCCAAAACACGGAGGAATTCGAGAAGTAATCCTCGATGAAGCACACAAGTCTAGGTATTCAATTCATCCTGGAAGTGATAAGATGTACCAGGATTTAAAGACACTTTTCTGGTGGCCAGGAATTAAGAGATCAATCGCTGTTTATGTGGGGAAATGTTTAACTTGTGCCATGGTAAAAGCTGAGAACCGAAAACCATCGGGAACGTTGCAGCAACCTGAGATTCCCGAATGGAAATGGGATAATGTTACGATGGATTTCGTTACCAAGCTGCCTAGAACGTTTAAAGGTCACGATGCTATTTGGGTAATAGTGGATAGATTAACCAAATCAGCTCACTTCTTGCCAATTAGAGAAGACTACGATATGACGAAACTGGCCCAACTTTATGTCGACGAGATTGTAACAAGGCATGGAGTGCCTCTGTCGATCATCTCAGACCGTGATAGCCGTTTCACCTCTCGTTTCTGGAAATCGTTCCAGCAAGCTTTAGGAACCCGTTTAGATCTTAGCACGGCTTACCACCCTCAGACCGACGGACAGAGCGAAAGAACTATTCAAACGATGGAAGATATGTTGAGAGCTTGCGTGATGGACTTTGGCGGAAACTGGGATAACCATCTTCCTTTGGTGGAATTCGCCTATAACAACAGTTACCACGCGAGTATCAAAGCCGCTCCGTACGAGGTCCTTTATGGCAGGAAATTCCGATCACCCTTGAGTTGGAATGAGATTGGTGACAGCCAAGTGATGGGACCCGACATAGTGTTGGAAACCACCGATAAGATCTATAAGATAAAGGAACGACTGAGAGCAGCTAGAGACCGACAGAAGAAGTACGCCGACAGGAGGCGGAAACCTCTAGAGTTCCAAGTGGGCGACAGAGTGATGCTAAAAGTAGCACCGTGGAAAGGAACGGTGAGATTCGGAAAAAGAGGAAAACTAAGCCCAAGATACATTGGACCATTTGAGATAATGGCAAGAATTGGCCCAGTAGCATATAAGTTGAAACTACCCCCGGGATTGAGTCACATACACGACACCTTTCATGTGTCAAACTTGAAGAAGAGCATGGTAGACAAAACCCTGGAACTACCATTAAAAGAAGCAAGGATAAGCGAAAAATTGAACTTTGTGGAAGAACCTGTGGAGATCACGGGTCGTTTGGTCAAACAACTCCGGCGGAGCCGCATACCCAAGGTTAAAGTTAGATGGAACTCCAAGCGAGGACCTGAATTTACTTGGGAGCGTGAAGATGAAATGAGGAAGAACTATCCACACCTCTTCAAACCCACCCGTTCAGTCCCTAATCAGAGTTAAATTTCGGGACGAAATTTCCTAAACGGTGGGAGAATGTGACAACCGACCTCCAGGTTGTTACCCTAACCCTAGATTACTTGCATCATTATCCATGCTATGAGTGCTAATAATTGAAACTACACAACCCTACTATGAAATTGGAATCAATTCTTGCTATTTGATGTAAATTATGATTTCATGTGATCTTTACTTTTGATTTTTAACCAAATTAGGTTTCTACCTTTTTAAAAATTAGTGTCCGGGAATGTCAATTAGTCACCCTAGCTAGAATTAAGAATATCAATTGAATCAATTAAAAATATGTGTACACACCCACACACTTGGAATTTCGGTTCTAGCATGCATTATCATGCATAAGACAATTTACTAACTAACAATTTTAAATACTACACTACATTTAAAATTAATACCCCATAATATTATTTCCACAATAAAAATTAAATCAAAATGCCTCACTAAAGGCAAAGAATCGGCCGCCCCCCTTGCCACCAATCACCACCCTTGTCCTCCACTACACACCACCTTCCTATCACCCATACACTTTACATGCAATTGCAAGACACACTCCTCTCATTCCCTCTCTCTCATTTTCGAAAACCATCAGCTGAACCCATCTATCCTCTCAAAATTCTCTCCATTTTAACCTCCTTTCCAGCTCCAAAATCGTGAACAACAACAACAACAACCATCGGCTAGCAGCAAACTGCAAGAAAGGTGACTTTTGGTGATGTTTTGAGGCTTGGAACGTGCAATACTTGAGGTTCCAGCTTTTGTTCGAGATTCTCCAGCCTCATCCAAGGAGATTTCATCCATTCACGACCATCCACACCTTCTAAACCGTGAGATACATCAAGTGTAAGCTCACTATGTTCGGTTTTGGTCATTTCTCAAGTTTAACTTCATTGTTCACCTAAAAACCTTACTTTTCTTGTTGTAACAGAAACCTTTCACCCTCACCTTGTTCTTGAAGAGTTCCCAACGTTCTTGAAGGTATATCACATGATATAATGGTCAATCTAAGGGGTAGAACCCGATTTACCCCTTGAAAACCCTATTTTGGTGTTTTTGGCACTATCAAACTTGTGTATCTTGTAACCCTTCAAAACAAAATGTGTAACCTGCTCAAAATGACTTTTAAGACACCCCTATAATCTGATTTTTAAGTTAGATGAAGTTTTGGCAATGAATAAACCTAAGTTACCAAGAATCACACATGTGTAATGGTCGGTTATGGCTTATTTTCACCTCTTGAAACCTTTGTATGTGTAGAACCTTTAGGCAACGTGTTGGGACTGTTATTTCAGTAAGTTTTAGTGCATATTAAGTTTAATAACATGGTTTAACCTCTGGAACAAAAGACATAATGTGTTTAGACCCATTTTGGTCACTTTCGGGACCCGAAAACATGTTAAAAGGACTTAAAAACAAGAAATCTTGAACTATAAACTTTTTAAAAAGAATTCCAGGTTCATTAAGGATTAATAAAGTGTTCTGGAGCTAATGAGAATTTTTAGTGGTCAAATGTTATTTTAAATGGATTTTAAGTGAAACCGGGTGTAAACCGAGAGGCGTTTTTAAGGAAAAATATACGATAAATGGGTTAAATGTTACAAATTATAAAAATCATGATTTTCCAGTAGGTTAAAAGATAAAATAACCTCAAAGGTAAAATGGTTGGTCAAACAAGCTTTTAAAATGGTCAAACTCGACTAAAAACGCATTTTAACGGTTTAAACGTAAAAATGGGTCTTTCAACTACTAGGGGCAAAATTTGTCATTTAAAAGGTTGGAAACTTATTAAAATGACTTTAAAAAGTTATCTACTGGTTTTAGACTCAAAAAGGCGAAAACTCATAGATAACCATTTTTAAACCGTTCGGTTTTACCGTAACCGGCAACGTTAAACGCGTAATTTACAAACCGAGTCCATAAACTGAATTTTTGGTTATAAACTCTTAAAAATAAGTTAAATTAAGGTCTTGAACATGATTTTTAAGTATAGAGGTCACTTAATGCAAGAAACTAATCTTAAGGGTAGAAAATGTCAATTTTGAAACTTCAGGGGCAAAACTGTAAATTTTGCAAAACTTCATAACCGAATCCCATAAGTTCATTTGCCCCCTTAAATGGCATAATTACTATATATTCTTGGTTTGGTAATGTAGAAACCTTTGATTTCATGAAAAACCATGACTTTCCATAAAAGGAACCTTTTATACAAACCCTAACAGAATCAAAGCCGAACCCGTCCATTTAAGTCTTAGGCACTATTGTTGCTCCTTAAATAGGTTTAGAGCAGTATCTAATCACTTAATATACTTATGTTAGGGTGCTAGACTTGAGACATTCCCGGCACGCGAAGAATTTCTTTTTGCTTGATATCTAAGGTGAGTTCTAGTGATCCCCTTTTTACTACTGTTTTGGGATGGAACATGCTCTACTTTTATGAACTATGATTGTGCTTTATTTGATGATACCATGTGGGATTGTGGTTACCTGCTAATTTTTATATCATGATCATTAATTCTTTCGTGAACCGCTTGATTTATATGGATAGATCTATTTGGGGAATCCCCCACACACAGTGGCTTCCGTTCCAGGAAGGTTACCCCACTGAGATCCTGAGGGATCGTTGTGGCATGTAACAAGTTTTGTTAAGATTCTATGGTGAACCATCCGGTCAGGTAGGGTTCACTGGTATGGGGCTCAGTTTCTTCCTTCGGGAATATCCGGTAAAACACAACTTTAGAAGAGGCTAACCGGGGACTGAGTGCAGGGTTGATTATGATTTTATTTCTCCCACGATGATAAACAATGATTATTTTTCTTTTAATCAAAGAAGGATTTATTAAGTCCTTTTGTTTTTGAACTTTAAGCACTTGAATTCACCAACTTTATAGTTGACACAATTTTCTTTTGAGCATGTTTCAGGTAATGTCTGAAGAGATCCTAGCTGTTTGAAGACCTAGACTTATCCCCGTGACATGGCATTGGCTTATTTCCTTGATGAAACATTTGAACAATTTATATTTTGTGTTGAACAATTACAATTTCATTTTTATGGATGATTGTAAAACTTATTTGGGGCTTGGTGTGTCTCTAGCCCTATTACCTTTTTAAAACTTTAATGCCATGTGATATTCTCTCCTTTGAGCTCTTATAATGGTTTTTTTCCGCTGCCATATGTTGTTGCTAGTCTGTGACGTCCCACCCTACCTGGGCCCGGGGTGTGACACATATCGTATAAATCTCATTGTGAGACCAGTTATGCTTACCTGGGGATTTCTGGGATGAGTGATAAACTATGGTCAACATACACAAGTCTCTATGGCAAATGGGTCAATTTACCTTGACGTGTCAACGATTCCAAATGGTAATGCGTTACCAAATGGAACCATCCTTTTTGTATGTTAAAAATCTTTGATTCCTTGAACTGGTATCTCTTCATTCTTATCACGCATAATGTTCCTGTTAATATTGAACCTAACCTATATTTTAACTCTTACGTTTAAACACCGTTACACGTTGAGCGTTTCATGTAACTATTTCTATATTTTGACCAACGTGAACATGGATCTTAATATACCCAAAGATATAGGGAATTTAAACCGAATGGTCATCAAAAACATTAAACCGTTACTTATGGTTCTCAAGTCTTCTTAAGGATGTGTCCCATAACTAAGAATATGCAATGCTATAGGTGGAATTCCTACATCTCGGGATACTTTGTCTAGACAAAGTGTAAATGGTGATTTGACTCGATCATTGAATCCATTTACTTGACTCGAAACCCTTGAGATGAGTGATCACTTATAAGTACGCATGTCTTAAATGAGGTTATGGCTGATCTCGTATCTTGAGAAGTCCATGTATTCCCTTCGATTGTGAATCGAATGTTCACATCTCATTAAGATGTCGAATCATTCTTGTCCTTGATTTTGCCTTCCTGATTTAAATTATTCAAGATTTGAACACCATCATAACAAATTCTGCTATCTCGAACTTTGATCTTAAGTTGTAAGCATGATTTTTTTTCCCTGTTGTACATTGATGTAACTTGAAATTTTCCGAATTTCTAATTGATACTATTTTCCTTTCGTCGTTAAGTCAAACTCTGTACCGTCTGCACCATGAGAGATGCAAGTGTTTGCAAGTCAACCTATGACTAAGAACACTCGTATCTCCTAAATGATTCTAACTCATCAAAACAGGGGTGATTCCCTTACTTTGATGATTTACTATTCGTTTCGATAAATGGTTTCCAAATGCGATTTATAAAATTTCATCCTCTGGATCGGGGTGATTTCCTTATCCCGAGGATTGACTTCAATTGTTTTCTTTGGAATGGCATTTCACAAATGACATATCTCACCAAAATAGGATTGAAACCCGTACTTTGGTGACAAATGTCAATCTTCGATTGTTTTCTTGCTATTATGAAATTCAATCATCAAGATAGGCGTGAATTCCATACCTTGATGATAATTTCATTTCTATTGAATGGACTTTCTCAAATGAAACGACCTCATCAAAGTAAGAGTGAATTCTGGATTTTGATGAAGAATTTCATTTTGCTATATTTTGTTTTTGTAAAACTTCACCATTAAGATAGAAGTGATTTCCCTTATCTTAATGGTGAGTTATCTCGTCTTGTTTCCGTGGATCCTCAACAATGAATTAGGATCGAACTTTTTGATTTGGTAAGTTAGGAGTCATACTTTGGAAAATACACCACCAAGCTAGGAGTGATAACCGCGTCTTGGTAAGTATTCCCATTCCTTGATCTCAAACTTATCAAGGTTTTAAGACTTCAATTGACAAGAAACATGTAATAACTTGAAGGGCGAACACTGTTATTCGATTTATCGACGATAGTGTTCCAGCCAGTCAAGCTAAAGTATGCATCTTGAACTCAAAAGGGGTCGTTGTTACTTTAGGGTAACCCTAGTTCCAAGACTGGAACATTTAAATTTTAAATCGGTTTCTTCTCTCACGTTTTTATGTTACAATTTGACGTTGATCTAGTTTATGGAACCTTTTTATCGATCTTCATTCTGAGTTATCATCAAAACCTGATTGCACGATGATAACACTCCTAAAACAATCTTTCGTACAAGATAAAATTTATTATAAATTTATGCCATGCCTTTCTGGTTATAGCAATGTACGGCTGTGTTCATGGGTTGATGAACCGCGTGTGTAAGCCGTACTTGGAAAGCTATTTGTGATTGCCTTCATCATCGATATTCTGAATTATTTAAATTCCAATCAGATCATGAACGATGCCTTTGTTTAACTCTTTATACCATTTCTCTTATTGACCATTGAAAATCTTTCTAAACATTTTTTTCCCTTAAAAACTGCACTTATCCCGAAAATCTATTACAATGATGTCCTCATTATGAATTGAATCTCTAATCTTAACAAACACGATCCTCGTATCAACGTTGCACTAATAAAACTTTCAAACCCTAATGACATTAGTAAACAAAAAAAAATCGAGCATCCAGAAACCTCGTAAAAGTTGTTTCCTTGGGAAGTTCTTATGAATTCCTTATTCCATTTGAAAACATCTTGAACTTATCCTCAAGCCTCGTATCACATTAATACTTAGTGTTTCACTCATGACCAAACCTTTCTAACCGTCTTGAACCATTTAAAATACAAACGTTTATCAACTAAAAATCTTAAGTTAATAATCTTGTATCGTTTGTCAAAAAACACATGAAATAGTGAACTATGAAACTTGACAAATTTAAGCATAACAAAACATCATAATGAAACTTGTTGAGTTAAAACGCTTCCAAGAGTTCACTTGTAAATATGAAATGAAACCCAAGTCTCCTCATATCTTTGAAATTAGTTTACTTGTGAATAAAATTTCGGGACGAAATTTCTTAAAGTAGGGGAGACTGTAACAGCCGCTATTTTTTTTCCAAGTTAAAACTTAATATTTATTTTAATTTTTTTTAGTTTCATAATAAGATTATTATTGATCAAACACATTAAATGTGCAACTTATTATTATGAACTATTTTCTAAACCTTACAATTTAGGGACTTATAAATATATTTTTTTTAAAAGATATAAAGTTTGATAAACTTTTTACAATAAATAACCAAATGGAAAGTTTTATTAAACTTTACAAAGTTATAAAATGGATCTTATAACCCTATAAAGTTTACTAATAATTAAATTTAATTATTGGAAATGAATAATTAAATTATAAAAGTTACAAGTTTTATAAAAGTTAGGAAGATTAGTAAATAATCAAATTGATAAATTATTTAAATTAAGTTTTATAAGTATAGGGTCTAATTTGTAGTTTTTAAAACTTAATTTAAGAGTTCTAACATAAAATAATAAACTTCCAAATAACAGGGACCAAAGGTGTAAATATGGCTTAAAACCAACTACACCGTCGCCCCCCCTGTTTTTCTTCGGCCAATCTCCGGTGGTTCTCCGGCGACCACTCCAATCTTAAAACGCTCGATTAAAATGCAATTGAACCACCCTTAAACGTTTGTGCATCGGTTTCGAATCAAACACCCTAATCAATTTGGATTAAACGCTCTTTAAACCATGCTAACATGAAACCGAAGCTTCGAATTGAAGTCGTTACCCGTCGTTGTAAAACAGTCTAAATGGGAACTATAGAATGATGTTACAACCTTCGAATTAACACCCTTAAACTCTATGTAACACCAATCTCCTTCGAAATACACATTCACCATAAACGAATACCATCTTCGTTCTCGAACCTGCATCATAGTCGAACACCACCTTCCAGACATCGTAGCTTTCAATTAACCGAGGGTTATCAATCCTAAACCTCTATGGAATCTACGAATGTCACCAATTGAAGCTAATCATCAGCAAATTTTCGAACGCAAGCTCAACCCGATCGCTCCTTGTTCATAGTCCTTTAACCTCGATTCGTTCTTAATCAAGTAAGATAATCACATACATACACTCGTATTCACATGGGGAATCAAAGCCCCATGTTTGATTAGTTTAACAATATCAATTTGGCGTTCAGTTGGAATCAAATCGATTCTAGGGTTCTTATGAAATTGGGGGTTTTTGTAGTTAATGGTTTTAAATGTTACAATTGAGCTTTTAACAGACATGGGGCTTATAGCCCAGCGGTAACATAAGTGAACTACACACATAGGGTCCCGGGTTCGAACCCGGGCACCCGCAGGTTACTTTAATATAGGTTTTTTTTATCATTTTAAAATTCCATAATGTCCTAACATAATACTTAATCAAAATAAAATAATTATTATTAAATAAATTGATTCTAGTAACTATTAATTTAATTCCTGAAATTTTTAAACAAATTAATATTCTAATTTTATAGTTTCAAATTTATAAAAAATTAAGACAAGAGTTATTTAAAAGTTTATCTTTTATTACCTTATAATGATTTTCTTTAAATCAAATAAGTTATAACTTCTTTAAATAATTGATTATTTAATTTTGATCAAGTCACTAATTAATTAACTATAAAATTAATTTTAAAGGTTTAAAAACTTATGACTTTAAATATAATTACTTTAAAGAATAACAAAGTTTATAAACAATATTATTAATTCTTTAATGTAATTTATAGGCAATAAAAACATTATGGTTCAAAGTTGGATTATTTTAAATATTATAAACTTACGTATTAAACAAGTAATTGTTCAAATAGTTATTTAAATAATATTTAAATATTTAACTATTTAACTATTCATTTAACCATGTCTTATCATAAATCGTTAGTTAATTTATTCCTTAAAACTTTTACTTAAAATCTTGAAACTTATAAAACAATATAATTTTCTATTAGTTTTTTTTATTGTTTCAAACTTTTGATATTATAAGACCTTTACAAGGATCATTTAAAACGTTTAAAAAAAACATTATAAAATGACTTTAGATAATTTTATATTATTTTGCAAGTCATATAAATAAGTATTCAATAACTTATCTTTATCACATTTTACATTACTATTAAGTTAATTATTTAAAACCCCCAAATTCCCAATTGAAACCCTAGTTCACACTTATTCGTTAATCTTATTATTTAAACTTTAACTTGTAAAATATATATATTTAGGTAACTTGTGAAGGACTACGTTGGAGCGTTGGCTATTATATCTCTTATTAATCGTCATTCTTTACTTAATTGATCATGTGAGTATTTTCATACCCCTTTTTGCTTATTTTCACACTTTGGGGTGAAACATGTTAACTTATTATCATTGCACTTGAAAACTTATTTGAGACTTGTAATCTTTATGGCAATTCATCATGCAATTTGTGGTTTGTGACATCTTGTAATTTTGGTTAATTAAAAATTAACGCCGTTTATTCTTATAAGGACTATTAATGCTATTCATGAAACTTTTGGGCTATTTGTGTTTAACTCTTAGTTAGTCTTTAATTCTTTAATGCAAAAAGATTGTTGTTTATCTATTAAATTGAATATTATAATAATAGCAATAATAACTTTTATAAGAGAAATAATTATGTTATTATCAATACTAATAATAATAGCAAGTTATAATAATGATAATTATAATAAAAATAATAGTAATTGTAACAAAAACAATAATAATAATAATAATAATAACAATAATAGTAATAATAATAATAATGTTGTTACAAATAACAAATAATTTAGAAAATTTAATGAACTTAAGGGTATTTAAGTCCAGGGGGTTAACATGTTAATCTTGAAACTTAGATATTTAAGTTTGTGCATAAAACATTAAAACCGAAACCGCAGGGACCATTTATGTAAAATCTTTAAAAACCCAACCCAAAGCCCCCTTTCACCCGACTTTCCGGCGGAGCTCCGGCCACACTCCGGCCGAGCTCCGGCCACCCTCAAACCCGTTAAAAACCATCAAATTTGGAACCAAATCGTCCCTAAACGTTTCGTGAGTGAGTTTCGAACTTAAATGCACGATTTAATTTCACTTAAACATCGGTTTCAAGCCCAATCGGTTCCATAACCGAAACACAATAAACCATCTAGCCGTTCGAGCATTGAAACCTAATGATAACCTAATTAAACGCACCCAAACAATCATCTATCAAACTCTAATCGTACGAAACATTCAATTTCATCTGAAACAAACTACAACATCGAATCCGAACACTCACTATCACCGCGAACCTGCAACCACGCAAACACCATCCCCTGGCCTTCGAAACCTGAAATTGATTGAGGGTGTTGATTCGTGAACATTCATAGAAGCTCCACGCGAAGTTAATTGGTTTGTAATCATCGTTCGAGCAACAATCAGATTCCACGTTGGTTGCGACTCGTTGCTGTTGGTTCTTCATCGATCCGATTACAATCCGGGTAAATTGATACATTGTACACACTCGGTTTTCTGTGGGCAATGAAAGCCCTAAGCTTAATTCTTCTAACGAAAACGATTCGATGTTCAATTTGATCCAAGAACAAACTAGGGTTCTTGGATTTGGGGGTGTCTTGTTGCTTTAGATTAAAAGAATTTGGAACCGGATTATACCGCGGCTGAGAGCCTTGGTCCACCGGTTCCCACTCCACATTTCAACATAGAGGTCCCGGGTTCGACCCCGGGCACCCTCTATATTTTTTAAAAAATATCTTTTAGCTCTAAAATTAACTTTAGAAAAATACAATTGAACATAAAAATGAGTATTATAAACTTTAAATATTTCTGAAAGTTATAAAATAATTTCTGTAAATTTATTAAAGTTTAAGTAAATAAATACCTTAATCATAAAACGGTTTAACAAAGATTAGTTTTGATTAACGCCTTAAAAGAAATGGTTTTAAAATAATAGTTCACAAATTGCTAATGGTTTAAAAGTTCTTTTATTTAATATCCTCTTAAAACGTGATTATGGCAAATATTTACTCGAATATTATGTCTAAATTTTACTAATTATTAAAAATGATTTAATTTCACATTCATGATATTTTGACATATAAAGAATATATATATATATATATATATATACATATAACAAAAATGCCCAAATCCACTTAAAACCATAGTCCTTGTTGATTCAATGAACTAATTACAATAAAACTTAAACCTTGTATATATATTTATATTTTTAGGTGCATTGTGAGGCATTACTTTGGATCGTTGCTTATTATATTTCCTAATAATCGTCAACTTTATATTTATCAACCATGTGAGTATTTCCATACCCCTTTTTGCTTATTTTCACACTTTGGGGTGAAACATGTTAACTTATTATCATTGCACTTGTAAACTTATTTGAGACTTGTAATCTTTATGGCAATTCATCATGCAAAGTTGTGGTTAGTTGAACTTTTGTGGTTACCATGTTATGGCGTTATATGTACAATCATTAACTATTGCTAGCCCAGCAAAGTCATAGATCTATGGGTAAGACAAGCCTGCTTGGTTGATCCAAGTACACTTAGCTGATCGTATATACTTTTAACGTTTGAGACTTGTAAAATATTGTCAAGGTTTGATTGTTGCATTGTTCATAGCATCCCTAATCACTATATATTCACTAACTTATGACTTGAATTGCCATCTTTTATATGTACTTATGTATTAAAACTATGGAATGCTCACCAACATTATTGTTGACCCTTAATTTTTAACATGTTTCAGGAAATGCCCAAGTTTGATTTTCTACACTTTGAAGCTTGCATCTAGGAATGGACCTAGACTAATAAATAAGATAGAATGATATATTGCATTCTACGTTATGTTTTTGTTTCCTTTGAAACTTATGATTGTAACGTGACAATTTAAAACTTATGTTTAAACTTTATTTGGTTTATTAATAGCGTTATGTGGCTATGAACGATCTTAACTCTCACTCCTCGACGTTTCCGCCGTCAAGGTTGGGGTGTGACAGATTGGTATCAGAGCCCATAACTATAGGGATCTAGGTTATTAGTAATGGTGACCTAGGCTATAGTATGCATGAACCTTATAAAATTATATTTCTATCTTGTAAATTATATACTTTTCATGCTACATAATGCTATGCCTCTTATGTGCAATTTGATGCCTTAGCATAGGATTGCCTAAACATTGTTACTTGTCTCCCTAAACTTAACTTTGACTCTTTGACTCTCCCCGAACATGAACTCTCTTAATCTTATTCTCGTCGACACGTGGAATCTCATGCTTATGTTATGACTTGGATCTTTAGACGTTATGTCTAATCTATATAAATCTCATCAAGGTTTTGATTCTATGAACCTAAGAAATATTGTGTGACACATAGACACCTGTATCCTGGTTTTCCTGGCAAAAGGCCCTCGGGCTAAGGCAAGCATATCGCATAAATCCTACGGGACTAGTTATGCTTACCTGGGGATTTCTGGGATGAGTGATAAACTATGGTCAACATACACAAGTTTCTAAGGTAAATGGGTCAATTCACCTTGACGTGTCAACGTTTTCAAATGGTAATGCGTTACCAAATGGAAACATCCCGTGTACCTTATAACCTTTAGCTTATCTTTGTTAAACTACTATCCATTGTTATCCCCGCTCCTATAACTAACTCATTTTTGTATATCCAGCATGTCTCGTCACCATGGGAAGCGTGGAAGTTCCGACCGTAAGCTGGCTGCCATGATCGCCCGTCAAATGGCTGCCGTTCTCCCGACTATGGTTGCTGAACTCAATAGCACACTAATGGCTAATAGCAACAACAACAACACCAATGGGAACAATGGTGGTGCTAATGGAGACAATAGCAACAATCAAAATGGGAACAATCAACACGAGAACAACCGTACTTGCACCTTTAAACACTTCAACTCGTGCAAACCCACTAGCTTTAGTGGAAAAGAAGGAGCCACTGGACTTCTCGAGTGGTTTGAAAGCATGGAGAACACGTTCATTGTTAGTGAGTGCCCCAACGAGCTCAAGGTTCGCTATGCCACAAGTGTTCTTCAACAACGAGCACTCACATGGTGGAATAGTGAAAAAAGAAACCGTGGAACCGAGGTTGCTTTGACCTTACCTTGGGAGGAATTTAAGGAGATCATGATCCAAAAGTTTTGTCCAAGGAGCGAGCTGCAAAAATTAGAGGAGGAATTCTGGAACCTTAAACAGGATGGTGGGAATCATTTGGCTTATTCCACCCGGCATCATGAGTTGAGTATGCTCCTACCACACATGGTGGACACCGTGCCCCGTAATATCGAGAAGTTCATCAAGGGGGTGCCACCTCAAATTCAAGATGCCGTGGTGGGTAGTAGGCCCACAACTTTGGAGGAAGCAATTACCATTACTGCACAGCTCACTGAGAATCATATAAGAGCTGGTACTATGTCGGCAAAGGGTTCCAAGTCTGTTGCGAAGGTGATACCCGAGGCAACAAAGGAGGTAAGGGCCGAGTCATCTTCGCAAAACAAAAAGCGTAAGTTCATCCCGACACGCAACTACGCCGTGACCACCCCTAATGCTCCTCAAAAACAAATGGTGGTTGCAAATCAAGCTCCCATGGCTAAGGTTTATGCTGGTCCACATCCTATGTGTAACACGTGCAAGTACCACCATGCAAACAACATTCCATGCCGAGTCTGCTCTCTGTGTGGAAAGTATGGTCATTTAGTGGCTACTTGTCTTCGTGCGCCAAACAACACTGCCATGCTTACCAACCGAACCTGCTACAACTGTGGCGAGGCTGGCCATATTCATCCTCAATGTCCTCGCAACGTGGGAAATGTGCCACCGGCTCGTGGAAGGGCTTTCAATATCAACGCCAATCAAGCACAAGCCAACAACGATGTGGTGAATGGTACGCCGTTGAATTTCTTATAGTCTTTTCTTGTCTTGTGAAATTTCCTATCTATGTTCATCATACCAATAATAGGTTGTTACCAAACAGGTATGTATCTTGTAAATAAACATTATGCATCTGTATTGTTTGATTCGGGTGCCGATAGGAGTTTCGTGTCCCTGGAATTCGAGTCTTTACTTTCTAAACCGCGCGTCAATCTGGAAAGATCTTTCACTGTCGAAATCGCCGATGGAAAATCTATCGTTGTGGACATCGTAATACGTGACTGCACTTTAAGCCTTAACGAACACGAGTTCTTCGTCGACCTTATTCCTATGCAATTGGGAAGCTTTGATGTTATCATTGGTATGGATTGGTTAGCCAAGCATCGTGCGGAAATTCTATGTTTCGAGAAGTGTATCCGAATTCCTTTATCGACTGGAGATACCTTGAAAGTCTTTGGGGAGAAATCATCCCAAAGACTCAAGCTCATGTCTTGCATCAAGGCCCGCAAGTGCTTAAGTAAAAACTATATGGCTTTCATGGCATATGTAGTTAATACGAAGGCCAAGGGTAAGGAGTTGAAAGACATTCCTGTTGTGCGAGACTTTCCCGAGGTTTTTCCCGAGGATCTTAAAGGGTTACCTCCCGTGCGAGAAGTTGAGTTCAAGATTGACTTAATTCCTGGCGCAAACCCTGTGGCTAAATCACCTTATCGTCTTGCACCGTCTGAAATGCAAGAATTAGCTAGTCAATTGCAAGAGTTGACCGATAAGGGTTTCATTCGTCCTAGTTCATCACCGTGGGGTGCACCTGTACTGTTTGTGAAGAAGAAGGATGGATCATTTCGTATGTGCATCGACTACCGGGAACTCAACAAGCTTACTATCAAAAACCGATACCCTCTTCCTCGAATCGATGATCTCTTCGACCAACTTCAAGGAACAACTCAATTCTCAAAGATCGATCTACGTTCTGGGTATCATCAACTACGTGTTCACGATGATGACATTCCAAAGACCGCTTTTCGTACTCGATATGGACACTACGAGTTCATGGTTATGCCTTTTGGCTTGACCAATGCGCCTGCCGTGTTCATGGATCTCATGAATCGAGTATGTAAACCGTATTTGGATAAGTTTGTAATCGTGTTCATTGATGACATTCTTATCTACTCCAAGACGAAAGTCGATCACGAGACACATTTGCGACAAGTTCTTGAACTTTTGAAGAAGGAGAAATTGTACGCTAAGTTTTCCAAGTGTGAATTTTGGTTGGAAGAAGTTCAATTCCTAGGACATGTGGTGAATAGCCAAGGAATTCACGTTGATCCCGCTAAAATTGAAGCCGTGAAGAATTGGTGTGCTCCCACAACCCCAACCGAGGTTCGTTCTTTTCTGGGTTTAGCGGGATATTACCGTAGGTTCATAGCGAATTTCTCGAAGATTGCTAAACCATTAACGGCGCTAACCCAAAAGAATCGACTTTTTGAATGGGGACCCGAGCAAGAAGAGGCTTTCGAGACATTGAAACGCAAGTTGTGTAACGCTCCTATTCTCACACTTCCCGATGGAAACGACGACTTTACCGTATATTGCGATGCCTCTAATCAAGGTCTTGGTTGTGTTCTCATGCAACGAGGCAAAGTTATAGCATACGCGTCGAGACAATTGAAGGTTCATGAAGTGAACTACACAACTCATGATCTTGAACTTGGTGCTGTGGTTTTCGCATTGAAGATTTGGCGACACTATTTATATGGGACGCAATGCATAGTCTACACCGATCATAAGAGTCTCCAACACGTGTTTAACCAAAAGGATCTCAATATGAGACAAAGACGATGGATCGAGCTAATTAGCGACTACGACTGCGACATTCGCTACCATCCTGGAAAGGCGAATGTTGTAGCCGACGCGCTAAGTCGCAAGGTTCACAATAAGACTGTCTCGCTTCAAGAGTTTCGAGATCGAAGGCAATGGTTTGATACGCTAGGAGAATTTGATACCGAGATCCATGTGGATGTCAACGAGGCTACTATCATGCTCCAAAACATAAGAATCGATAGTGACCTCGAGTTATGCATTCGCGAGGCTCAACAAGCGGCATTAACCGACGAAGGGAAGGATGAAGATTTGATGGCTAACGTACGATCGCAATTGGAGACAAAATCGAATGGCATGTGGTACTTCTTGAATCGACTTTGGATCCCAAATCGTGATAATATTCGACACTTCATTATGAACGAAGCTCATCAAACCCGATATTCCATTCATCCTGGCTCTGATAAGATGTACATGGACTTGCGTGGTCAATATTGGTGGCCTGGGATGAAGAAAGATATCGCGTCTTATGTTTCTAAGTGCCTCACGTGTGCAAGGGTCAAAGCCGAGCATCAACGACCAAGTGGTTTACTTGAGCAACCTGAAATCCCTATGTGGAAATGAGAGCATATATCCATGGATTTCATAACCAAGTTACCTCGTACACCTCGTGGTCATGATAGTATTTGGGTCATTGTTGACCGTTTGACCAAGACAGCACACTTCATACCTATACGAGATACATACAAGGTTTCAAAGCTGGCTCGAATCTACATTGACGAAATTGTGAGTCGTCATGGCGTGCCTTTACACATTATTTCCGATCGAGATGCTCGTTTCACATCGCACTTTTGGTCTTCGATGCAAGAACTCTTGGGTACTCAATTGGATTTAAGTACGGCTTATCACCCTCAAACCGATGGTCAAACCGAACGAACAATCCAAACTCTCGAGGATCTACTGCGTCTTTGTGTCCTTGATTTTGGTGGTGATTGGGATACGCACTTACCGCTTGCGGAATTTTCGTATAACAATAGTTATCACTCAAGTATCAAGATGGCACCATTCGAGGCTTTGTATGGTCGTAAATGTCGTTCTCCGATCTGTTGGACTGACATCGGAGAAAATCTTATCACTGGTCCGGAACTTATTCAAGAAACGACTGACAAAGTTTCCAAGATCCGAAATAACCTTGAGGTGGCTAGAAGTCGCCAAAAGAGTTATGCCGATAAAAGACGCAAACCGTTGGAGTTTCAAGTTGGCGATATGGTTCTCCTTAAGGTCTCTCCATGGAAGGGAGTTGTACGTTTTGGGAAGAAGGGTAAGTTAGCCCCACGTTTTGTAGGACCTTTCAAGATTCTAAAAAGAATTGGGAAAGTGGCTTACAAACTGGAGCTACCTTCTGAACTTAGCGGAGTTCATCCTGTCTTCCATGTCTCAAACTTGAGGAAGTGCTTGGCTGATGAGAATTTGCATGTTCCACTAGAGGAAATTCAAATTGATGAGTCACTGCATTTCGTTGAGAAGCCTGTTGAGATTATGGATCGAACCCTGAAGAAGACCCGAACAACTACCACACCTATCGTCAAAGTCCGTTGGGAAAACAAACGTGGAGCTGAGTTCACTTGGGAGCGTGAGGATCATATGAAGGAGAGATACCCGCAATTGTTCTCTTAGCTTTATTCTTAATTTCGGGACGAAATTCTTTTAAGTTGGGGAGACTGTGACATCTTGTAATTTTGGTTAATTAAAAATTAACGCCGTTTATTCTTATAAGGACTATTAATGCTATTCATGAAACTTTTGGGCTATTTGTGTTTAACTCTTAGTTAGTCTTTAATTCTTTAATGCAAAAAGATTGTTGTTTATCTATTAAATTGAATATTATAATAATAGCAATAATAACTTTTATAAGAGAAATAATTATGTTATTATCAATACTAATAATAATAGCAAGTTATAATAATGATAATTATAATAAAAATAATAGTAATTGTAACAAAAACAATAATAATAATAATAATAATAACAATAATAGTAATAATAATAATAATGTTGTTACAAATAACAAATAATTTAGAAAATTTAATGAACTTAAGGGTATTTAAGTCCAGGGGGTTAACATGTTAATCTTGAAACTTAGATATTTAAGTTTGTGCATAAAACATTAAAACCGAAACCGCAGGGACCATTTATGTAAAATCTTTAAAAACCCAACCCAAAGCCCCCTTTCACCCGACTTTCCGGCGGAGCTCCGGCCACACTCTGGCCGAGCTCCGGCCACCCTCAAACCCGTTAAAAACCATCAAATTTGGAACCAAATCGTCCCTAAACGTTTCGTGAGTGAGTTTCGAACTTAAATGCACGATTTAATTTCACTTAAACATCGGTTTCAAGCCCAATCGGTTCCATAACCGAAACACAATAAACCATCTAGCCGTTCGAGCATTGAAACCTAATGATAACCTAATTAAACGCACCCAAACAATCATCTATCAAACTCTAATCGTACGAAACATTCAATTTCATCTGAAACAAACTACAACATCGAATCCGAACACTCACTATCACCGCGAACCTGCAACCACGCAAACACCATCCCCTGGCCTTCGAAACCTGAAATTGATTGAGGGTGTTGATTCGTGAACATTCATAGAAGCTCCACGCGAAGTTAATTGGTTTGTAATCATCGTTCGAGCAACAATCAGATTCCACGTTGGTTGCGACTCGTTGCTGTTGGTTCTTCATCGATCCGATTACAATCCGGGTAAATTGATACATTGTACACACTCGGTTTTCTGTGGGCAATGAAAGCCCTAAGCTTAATTCTTCTAACGAAAACGATTCGATGTTCAATTTGATCCAAGAACAAACTAGGGTTCTTGGATTTGGGGGTGTCTTGTTGCTTTAGATTAAAAGAATTTGGAACCGGATTATACCGCGGCTGAGAGCCTTGGTCCACCGGTTCCCACTCCACATTTCAACATAGAGGTCCCGGGTTCGACCCCGGGCACCCTCTATATTTTTTTAAAAAATATCTTTTAGCTCTAAAATTAACTTTAGAAAAATACAATTGAACATAAAAATGAGTATTATAAACTTTAAATATTTCTGAAAGTTATAAAATAATTTCTGTAAATTTATTAAAGTTTAAGTAAATAAATACCTTAATCATAAAACGGTTTAACAAAGATTAGTTTTGATTAACGCCTTAAAAGAAATGGTTTTAAAATAATAGTTCACAAATTGCTAATGGTTTAAAAGTTCTTTTATTTAATATCCTCTTAAAACGTGATTATGGCAAATATTTACTCGAATATTATGTCTAAATTTTACTAATTATTAAAAATGATTTAATTTCACATTCATGATATTTTGACATATAAAGAATATATATATATATATATATATATACATATAACAAAAATGCCCAAATCCACTTAAAACCATAGTCCTTGTTGATTCAATGAACTAATTACAATAAAACTTAAACCTTGTATATATATTTATATTTTTAGGTGCATTGTGAGGCATTACTTTGGATCGTTGCTTATTATATTTCCTAATAATCGTCAACTTTATATTTATCAACCATGTGAGTATTTCCATACCCCTTTTTGCTTATTTTCACACTTTGGGGTGAAACATGTTAACTTATTATCATTGCACTTGTAAACTTATTTGAGACTTGTAATCTTTATGGCAATTCATCATGCAAAGTTGTGGTTAGTTGAACTTTTGTGGTTACCATGTTATGGCGTTATATGTACAATCATTAACTATTGCTAGCCCAGCGAAGTCATAGATCTATGGGTAAGACAAGCCTGCTTGGTTGATCCAAGTACACTTAGCTGATCGTATATACTTTTAACGTTTGAGACTTGTAAAATATTGTCAAGGTTTGATTGTTGCATTGTTCATAGCATCCCTAATCACTATATATTCACTAACTTATGACTTGAATTGCCATCTTTTATATGTACTTATGTATTAAAACTATGGAATGCTCACCAACATTATTGTTGACCCTTTATTTTTAACATGTTTCAGGAAATGCCCAAGTTTGATTTTCTACACTTTGAAGCTTGCATCTAGGAATGGACCTAGACTAATAAATAAGATAGAATGATATATTGCATTCTACGTTATGTTTTTGTTTCCTTTGAAACTTATGATTGTAACGTGACAATTTAAAACTTATGTTTAAACTTTATTTGGTTTATTAATAGCGTTATGTGGCTATGAACGATCTTAACTCTCACTCCTCGACGTTTCCGCCGTCAAGGTTGGGGTGTGACATGGTTAGTTGAACTTTTGTGGTTACCATGTTATGGCGTTATATGTACAATCATTAACTATTGCTAGCCCAGCGAAGTCATAGATCTATGGGCAAGACAAGCCTGCTTTGGTTGATCCAAGTACACTTAGCTGATCGTATATACTTTTAAACGTTTGAGACTTGTAAAACTTTGTCGAGGTTTGATTGTTGCATTGTTCATAACATCCCTAATCACTTTATTCACTAACTTATGACTTGAATTGCCATCTTTTATATATAATCTATGTATTATAAACTATAGAATGCTCACCAACATTATTGTTGACCTTTTATTTTTAACATGTTTCAGGAAACGCCCAAGTTTGATATCTACACTTTGAAGCTTGCACATCTAGGAATGGACTTAGATAAATAAATAAAATAAGAATGATTTGTTACATTCTATTTTATGCTTTTATTTTCTTTGAGACTTATGTTTGTAATGTGACAATTGAAACTTATGTTTAAATTATATTTGAATTATGAATAGCGTTATGTGGCTGTGAACGATCTTAACTCTCACTCCTCGACGTTTCCGCCGTCAAGGTTGGGGTGTGACAGGTTTGAAGGAAGTCATACTCAAAGTTGCATAAGGTGAGTTCTATAACACCCTCTTTACAAGTTTTAACCAATTTTGGGGCTGGAAATGCATGTATGAACGTTTTTATTAAATGGGTGTTTATACCCGTATGTATGTGTGTATGTGATTGCGGATGGGGTTTGATTTGGGTGTTTATATCGTTATAATTATGTTATTTATGTGTTTCTTTGGCTTAGAATGTTAGTGCTAGGCCTAGAACATGATAGATGTTAGATTGGGGACTGAAATATATTGTTTAGAGTAAGTTGGTTGCCCATGCGCCCAAATAATGGCCCATGCGCCCAACGGTTGAATTTGATTAAGTGTTCCCAGACGCCTGGAACCCATGCACCCAAACAGCTCCCATACGCCTAGGATTGAGTCAAAATTGGCTAAGTGTCCCATGTGCCTACCCTGCCCATGCGCCCGGGCACTCATGCGCCTGCATAGTGCCCATGCGCCTGCATAGTGCCCATGCGCCTAGAAAATGCCTAAAATAACCAAGTGTTGGGTCATGCGCCCAAATAGTGCCCATGCACCCAAAAGTTCCCATGCCTAAGACTTAGTTTTATTTCTGGAATTTTGGGAAAAAATGAAGTATTAGGCTTTGATTTGGGATGTTCCTGGGGGGATGTAAGTTGACTTTATGGTGTTAAATGATGTTGTATGTGATGTGATTGATGATGTCATGTATGGTTATGTATGTTTATGTTTATGTTCCTTATTATATTATTTCTGTGGCTTTATATGATATGAAATGAATGTAAAGTATTATGTAACGTAAAGCGGAAGTTAATGATAATGAAAAGAGGAACGTAAAGAATGAATGAATGCATGCATGAATGAATGAATGGATGAAAAGTCTTGCAAGCAAATGAAAGGAGGTGCACAACTCTAAAATGTTGTTAGCTCAACTGTGTGTGGTTTAGCTAACCCTTAAGGATACACATAGGGGTCCAGTCTTTGTGACTGACCAAATGTATGGGACCCTTGTCGCTTACCCCGGTACTGTGGTCAGGCCACTGGGCATAACGTATGGGGGTCGATTTATAGACTTTGGCCCAGTACCCGCTTTATGCATGATGTTGGGGTGTAGCACATGGCATTGGTCCAAAGGAAAGTGAAAGATAAAGACGAATGATGAAAGATAATGATAAGATTATCTATTTGTATGTACGGTGTATGACCGCGAACGAAAGTAAAGAACGGTTTTAAGCAAAAGTAATGTATTTTATTTATAAAACTAGAACTCAATCAGCAACGCTGACTTTTATGTGTTTTCAGTTGGCAGGTGATTGTTGCTGAGGATGGCATGGGGCAGCTACTGGGCTTATTTTGGATGGCATCCATTTTGTATAACTATGACGTTTTTGTGATGTAATGCAAACGATAATGATGTATTATTTTGCAAAAGCAGTTATTAATATATAAAATGGTTTTAAGTTATTCCGTTGCGATGTTTTCATAGATATAAATGTATATTTTATGTTTTATGTGTGATGATCGTCCAACTGTGAGTGTTCCGGGAACGGGGCCTTACACAACTCCTTCTTTGTTTTCTGAATTGACTGAAAGGCTATGAATGTTTCATAATTGCAGTTGGGGATCATAAATCTTGCAAGCTCAAATTCTTTCAGCATATCCTTCATCTCATTCATGCTCATCCTTTCTACCATGTCATATGGAAAGCCATGGTTGATCAGACTCATAAACATTGCTGATTCTGGCCTTTCTTCCAATATATCTTTGGTAGTCAGCAGATCATCAGCTTTTGATTCTTTTTGTTCTTTGGGAGATTCAATCTTTGTTAGCTCATTCCATTCTTCATCACTTTCACTTTCTTCATGAGAGATAGCCTTCACAGTAGATAAATCCACTGAAAGAGTGTGCTCTGGAGAGATAGATTTTGATCTTTTTGGAGAATCTTGAACTTCAATCACTTCCTTCTTGAATGAACCCAAGTACTTCCTTTTCCTGGAATATTGTATGATTGACTTTAAAGCTTCAACAGATTCTTTCTTTGGTTTTGTTGCAGGAGCACTTGATTCAAGAGCACATAATCTCATCTTTAGCTCCTTAACTTCTTGATCTTTCCTCTTCAGCATCTCAGACACATTGTTCAAGTTGTTGTTGGCTTTCTTCAATTCCTCTTGAATTCTCTCCTTTTCATCTTTTTCATGTTTCACTGAATCCTTAAGTTCTCTTACCAGTTGATGTAATGCATCAATCACCTTATTGTTGGGTTGAGCATCTTCTCTTTATCTCTTCAGTCTTGCTTCTTGTTGATTCATCAACTCCTCCTTTTCTTTTATCATTCCCTTCAATTCTCTTATTCTTTCCAACCTTTTGTTTGACTTAATAGTCAACTTGTTATAAACTCAGCCACCAGATAACTTTTGCTCACTGGGATATCATCATCACTAAGATCATCTTCATGATAAACAATAACATCAACATAGTTTGCTTCCTCTTCACCTTTTGGATGTTGATCAGTAATCTCATCCTCATTACCTTCAGCAGGAGCTATACTTGCAGAACTTGAACTAGACTCAGCTGCTTGATTAGCTAGTTCTTGATCTGGTTGATGTTGGTGATGTAGATCAGTGATTGGTGAGACTGGCTCGGTATTATTTGAGAGAACAGGGGTTTGAGATTTGGTTATTGATAATGGAACAATGCTGGCTTTAGATGCTAACTTTGTCTCACTAGTGTGAACTGAGTTTTGAGACTGAGTAGCAGAAATAGGCTATGTATGAACACTTTCAGGTGATTGATCGCACCCTACCTTACCAGTTGACTAGTAAAAAGCCCTTGTACTAAGAACATAAAAAAATAATCAAGAAAAGAAAATAGAATCTAATTTATATATAGGCGTTTTCGCTTCTTCGTCAAGCTTTCGAGCAGCTCTTTCAACTGCCGCCTAATCCCCCTCAAGAACCAAGAGCCGCCCAGGGACTGGACTCCACCAAGAGGTTCTTTCTCTCACAGCTTGAGCCTCTAAAGATAAAGGCACATGAACAGCCATTTGATCCCCGTCAAAGTCTGTATTGAAGCCGTTACAAACTAATGGATGTAAACAAATAGCACGCCCTTCCACTAAAACAGGGAGGAATGCCTGTATGCCTAATCTATGCAGTGTAGGCGCTCTATTTAGCAATACAGGATGGTCATCCAGAATTTCCTGATGTATTTCCCACATTTCATTTCAATGGACCCAATGGATCTTTTTCTAGTTGTGGATAAACAAACCAACTTTTCTTCATTACTCTTCGTAGGAAAAATTCCGTATGAATTTTCCTCTTTTCCTGTCCAAAATCAACGAGTTAATTATGCTACCCTTCTTTGGTATTTGGTATTCTTTCTGATCTCTACGCATTTCACCGCTCCACCAGAAATTCCCTCTGCCCCTACCGTACTCTAGCTTGGTAGTTTCCATCAAAAAAGATCTCCCTTCTTATTATTTGTATATTGGGTCTTTAACGAGTCTTATTATCCTTGTCTTTGTTTATGCCTTGGGTTGGAACAAATTACTATAATTCGTCCCTGACGACGGATTAGTCGACATTTTTCACAAATTTTACGAACAAAAGCTCTTATTTTCAGATTTGCCACTCCTTACTTAAATTTTGAATCCATTTCCTGGAAGAAAATAAGTTTATTTCATTTTTTGATTTCGAATCGTGTGGAGTAAGACATCGATTTCTCAATAAGATCAAATTTTTTGATTGCATGATGCACTCCCCTGAAAAACATCGGCGCGCGTGTAACGAGGTGCTCTACCAACTGAGCTACAGCCCTTAGTGCTAGTTATTAGGAGAACCCAAGTACTCTCTTTCGGATTCGGGAAAGAACTCTCATAGATCTTTTTTCCTTTTGGAAGATACAGGAGCGAAACAATTAACCTATTGATATTGGAAGACCCAACGGATTCATCCCTCATTGGTTGTCCGCAGATTCCATTATCAAGAAGTGCATCCACGGCTTCTTGTAGCAATTTTTCCTGAGATATTATTAATTCTTCTGGTGTAGCTATATTGGTTGTAAATAGATCTGTAAGAGTATTATTCCGAAGGCCCGGGAACGGATTCACCGCCGTATGGCTGACCGGCGATTACTAGCGATTCCGGCTTCATGCAAGCGAGTTGCAGCCTGCAATCCGAACTGAGCCATTGAGTTCACCACCATAGAACTCAATAGTTACACCTACTTGTTTGACACTATATTTAGATTCTGCCCTTCCTCTTTGGATAATAGGTACTGTAGCTGGTATTCTTGTGATCGGTTTAGTAGGCGTTTTCTTTTATGGTTCATATTCCGGATTGGGTTCAATTTCATTTCTTTAGCCGTGGACTGATAAAAAAATATTTGCTCTAAAGCCATCCAAACATCCATATATGTTTTTGTTTTCATATTCTATTGTAGACTTCCGTCAACATGTCCCCGACTGATTCTACCATAGAGGCCAACGATAGACAATAACTCCCCCCGAACATAGCTTATAACTTTCATCGTACTGTGCTCTCCAAAGAGCAACTCTTCTCAAAATCTCACTCAAAAGGTGCTGAGTTGGAATCCCATTCTAATTCTAACTAAGGATTCTTGTGGTTCCGGAGGATCTAGCTACAGGAGAACCAGGAACGGAGAGCTTTCCCCCTTTTCCGCCGACTCTTTGGCCCGAAAAGGAATCTATTGATTCTCTCCCAATTGGTTGGACCGTAGGTGCGATGATTTACTTCACGGGCGAGGTTGTTGATGATTTGGTGATTGAGGGTGAATTGGAGAGATGGGCAATGGGTTTTCACTGGCTGGTGATTAAGGTTGTAGGGATGGTTCATGATGAATAGGTGAGATGGGCTGGGTGTTTTGACTGGCAGAGGATTAGATTTGTGGAGATTGATGATGTTGGAGTATGGGTGATTGAGGAGGAGAATGTGAGGCTTGCTCAGTATCAGCAGGAGAACTATCTTGCTGGTCTTCCCACACCAGCTCTGGTGGAGTGTTGGCATTAGGATCAGCCATATGTGCAAACATGGGCATGTCTTCACCTTGATATTTTCCACTGATCTTGTTCAGGACAGATCTTCCTAAATGAGCTTGAACAAACACATCACCATCTCTGTCTATTTCAGGCGGCTCAGCATTGATGATCAGTTGTAAGAACCTCAGAAACATGTACATCTTATCAGCTTTTTGTACTCTGATTTGGGCACACGGACAACCAAAGATGTATTTCGAGTAATTGTCGGTCCTTCCCTCGAATATTCCAATGATTCCGGATGAAATGTGCCTTGAAAATCTATCCAGTCCTGATTTCCTGTTAGAGATGCACTTGAGGTAAGTGTGACATAGAAATCGATAGCGCTTGCACAGTCTCCCTTTCTTTATCTCTCCCTTCTCAAAGTCACCATCATACCTTATTAGATAGAAGATCTTCTCTATATGCTCATTCTCAAACACATCAGGGTGACCCGCTTCTTGTTCTCCCAGCTCAAGTACTCTCCTAATAATCTGTTCATCAACTCTCAGCCATTCATTCTTCATCTTAGCAAATATCACCTCAGATTCTCCTTCTTCTTCTTCTTCTTCTTCTTCTTCTTCTTCTTCTTCTTCTTCTTCTTCTTCTATTTGAGCCAAAGATTATGTTAGAACAAAGTCCTGAAATCAAGTTTAAGAATAGAAGAGTTTAGACGAGTTTAGACGTAAATGATGAATCAATCAGTTTATTACTGATGATTATGATATGTTTTACCTTGAAGCAAAGACCTGAAATCAAGTTTAAGATTTGTTTGATGTTATGATTTGGGTAATTTGAAATCGGATGAAGGAGGGATGATGTTTTTGACCAAGGAGTTTCTAGGTCAAAAAGTGTTCTATAAAAGTGAATAATGAATACCAAGTCAAAAACATCATTTATACTCCCTCAGACACATTAATTTTATTAATTTAATGAAGTGGGTCCCACTCTCCTTATTACACTTCTGTGGAATTTATTTATTCCGCAGATTTCAATTCTTCCGTAGGACATCTGCGGATGCCTAACTTTAAAGAACTGAATTTTCATTGAAGTATAACTTTATTTTCCATAGGTTATCAATCCATGGAAATGTATTATACTTTTAAAATATCACCACATCCGTAGGTTACCAATCTACGGATTGTCATATTTTTCTAGATTAAGTTTCGCACTGTAGCATCTGCTGATAAGTGAAATGCACTGTAGCTTCTGCTGTTGCTGAAATGTAAAGTTTGAAACTTATTTGATTGTATGGTTCTATTCAAATGATAGAACCATTTGTTGCTTTTGGACCTTGTTGACTTTGTTTACATGCCAATTTGTGCACAAGAAAATTATAACTTGAAAAACTTCATGTATCCTACAACCAAGTTAGTGGTCAAGTTCTAATTCCTTCATTTGAGAATTTATTTGACAATTCTGATTTTAAACATTCATGAATTAACTACTCCCCCTAAATTTGTGATCAATATGGAATTGAGGCATTTATCATAAATTTATGTAGAAGGATATCATGAAAGGCACATGACTGTCCAAAAGTACTGAAAAATAAATAAGCTAAAAGAAACAAAATTGAATTAAATTCTATGTATAAGCATATATAAACGTATAATGGGATCATACTATAACACTAAGCATCTTCCTGTTTATTTTGTTTGATGAAATGGGACCTGATTCTAGTCCTAATTGTGAGTATAATTTTCCACTTAAATTCAAACAAGAGTATGGTGTCAACTAGGCATGCTGTTTATCATGTTTTGAAGTTTATTAGAGAGAAACAATTATGGGCTCCACATTCAATTCACATTAGAGTTTGTCCTCCCTTTGTGAGTCAAATCATCACTTTTTCACACTTAGAAACTATGTACTTTAAGCTATAAGTTCTATCTTGAGATGTATTTGACATATCATTAATGCATTGATGCAATAGCTCTTAAGTAAATATACACTTGATCACAAAGGATTCTTTCGAGGGCTAAGATATGATCATCATCAGGTCACCAGGTCTTTACTTCCGTAAAACAGAGGTGCCTTTAACCCAGGTCTTTGTTTACACAAAGCAGAGGGATGATGAGGATCATGATCATGATCTGTTCACCAGTTGGTTACAAATGTACACCAAGGTGACCATAAACCCAGGTCTTTGTTTACACAAAACAGAGGGAATATGATTTGCAAAGATAGAGATTATAAAGTGTTAGTACATAGTGTGCTTGGATGAGTGATTTGGTCACATCAGAATATGACTCACTTTTTATATCCTCAAATGGAGTTTCCCACATACAGTCACTTTTGCATTATGTTAGGCATGCTCTTAGTATAGTTTCCACTCAATATGAACCTACTCACATATCAAAGCATTTTTGATCAGATTTTAATGAAATTTAAGAACTTAGGAAGCAAGCAAAGGCATAGTGTACTATCATTTCCCAAATATATGTCATGCTGAATCAAAAGACATAATAAATAAGGATAATATTTTTGTATGTTTTTATGAATGTTTTTGGATTTTATTTATGACTATATACAAGGACAAACACATGCTTTTCTGATGATTAATCTATGTTAATCATGCCCAAAGACTCAATTAGAAAATTAAATCTTTTGGAATCAAAGGCTTTAGTGAATAAATCAGCAAGCTGATTTGTTGTATCCACTTTGACTAACTTGATTAAACCTTTTTCTGAGCAAGCCCTCAGAAAATGGTATCTGATTTCAATATGTTTTGTTTTACTATGTTGCACTGGATTAGCAGTGATGAACATAGCAGCTGAATTGTCAATATGAATTGGAGTTTGAAGGAAATTGTAACCATAATCAAGTAATTGGTTTTGCAACCAAAGGAATTGAGAGCAACCAGCTGAAGCAGCTATGTACTCAGCCTCAGCTGTGGATACAGATACATTTGTTTGCTTTTTGCACTACCATGAAACAAGTCTTGGTCCTATGAATTGACACCCACCAGTTGTGGATTTTCTGTTGTTGTTGCATCCTCCAAAGTCACTATCTGAATATGAGTAGAGAGTGAACTCTCCATCTTTTGGATACCAAAGACCAAGGGCTGGTTATCCTTTGAGATATCTGAAGATCCTCTTCATAGCATTCAGATGGGACTCTTTTGGATCTTATTGGTACCTAGCACAAACACACACAACAAACATTATGTCAGGTCTGCTGACAGTTAAATACATGAGAGATCCTATCATTGATCTATACAATCTTTGATCAATAGATTTTCCTGTAGGATCAGGTACAATCTTATCAATTGTTGAAGCAGGTGTTTTGCATGAAGATGTATCAGCAAGATTGTACTTCTTCAATATTTGATGAATATACTTCTCTTGATTAATGAAGATGCCATCTGGTTTCTGATGAACTTGTAGACCAAGGAAAAAGGTTAATTCTCCCATTGAACTCATCTGAAATTCAGATTTCATCAACTCTTCAAAGCTTACACACAGTCTCTTGTTTGTTGATCCAAATATAATGTCATCTACATATATTTGAACAACTAAGAGGTCTTGATGTTCTTGTTTGAGAAAGAGAGTCTTATCAATAGTTCCCCTTTTATATCCATGCTTGAGAAAAAGATGATAATGTTTCATACCACTTTCTTGGAGCTTGATGAAGACCATACAAAGCTTTGTCAAGCTTGTATACCCTATGTGGGTAATCAGGATCTTCAAAACCTGGAGGTTGAGCTACATAGAACTCTTCATCAATTTTCCCATATAAGAAAGCACACTTGACATCCATTTGATAGACTGTGAACTTCTTATATGAAGCATAGGCTAGGAATACTCTTATGGCTTCAATCCTTGCAACTGGTGCAAAAACTTCATCATAATCTATTCCTTCTTCTTGAGTATACCCTTGTGCAATCGGCCTAGCTTTGTTTCTAACAATTATACCTCTGTCATCCAGTTTATTTTTGAAGAGCCATCTTATGCCAATTGGATGTTGACCTTCAGGTAGATCAACTAGATTCCAGACTTTCTGCTTTCCAAATTGTTAAAGCTCTTCCTGCATAGCTTCAATCCAGCTATTATCTTTTAGTGCAGCTGTGATATTTGGATGAACCACTTGTGAAATAAAACAAGTGAATAGACAAATGTTTGCAGCTCCCCCTTGGCTTCTTGTAGTTCTTTCATTAAGATTGCCAATAATGTTGTTCATTGGATGAGTCTTATGAACTCTTGTTGTTGGAATATATTCAACTTGAATAGATGATTCCAATTTAGTCATATTCATTGACGAAGAGGGACCCAACAGAGATGAGGAATTTATGAAATAATCAAATTGTTCATCATGTTGATCATCGGAAGCTGAATGATATCCCTCATCATGAGTTTGTACATCAGCTGCATTGTGAACGCCTTCCGCAGGAACATCTACAGATGTGTTTTGAACTTCCGCAGAGTTACAGGAACATCTACGGATGTGTTTTGAACTTCCACAGGAGTTACAGGAACATCTACGGATGGTGTTTGTTGACCAGCTGACATCAATTCTTTGGAATGTAATGGACCATCTCTAGTGTGTGGAATATCTACTGATGTCCATGGAATATCTGCTGATGCAATATCCAGTTCTCCGAATGTAGAACACTCATTTGCGGATGCAGAGTTAGCAGCTGCTGATGTAGTGTTTTCATCTGAGGATATAGATCTATTTGGCTGGTCTTGTGCTGCATTATTTGCATGATTTGTATGATTTGAAGTTTGAATTCTTGGAGGATCAGCAGATAATGACACTTCATTCATGTTTGGAGGAACAAACGGATAGCATGTATCCGCAGAACATTGCATGCAGTGTTCCCTGCTTCAGCCCAAAAGGTGATTGGCAATTGTGAATCAGCTAGCATTGTCCTTGCTGCTTCAATGAGAGTTTTGTTTCTTCTCTCAGCAACTTCATTTTGTTATGGAGTTCTTGGTGCACTGAATTGCCTTGCAATGCCTTTAATCCTGCAAAAAGAATCTAAGACAGTATTAACAAATTCAGACCCATTGTCACTCCTGAAAATTTTAACTTTTAGATCAAGTTGATTTTCAATCTTAGTGACAAACTCCATTAATGTTTCTGATGTTTCACTCTTTTGTTTTAAGAAAAAGACCCATGTGAATCTAGTGAAATCATCCACCACCACTAAACAATATTGCCTTTTGCCAATGCTCATCACATTGGTTGGACCAAAGAGATCCATGTGAAGCAATTTGAGTGGTGTTGTGTTTGTATTGATAATTTTGGATTTATGTGACACCCTATGTTGTTTTCCTTTATAACATGAAGGACAATGATTTGAACAATAAAATTCTTGCTTTGGCAGTCCAATGACTAAGTCATTTTCACTAATGTATTCATATACTTCATGTTGGAATGAACAAGCCTTCTATGCCACAACTGAGATTCATCTTCTGATGACTTAGACAGTAGACATGTTTCATTGCTTATGAGTGCAGTATTGTTTATATCCAAAACATAAGTGTTTCCTTTTCTTGATGCTTTAAGAAGGTTCCAGTGTTCTGGAATTGAAAAACCTGGCTTAAGAATGTAACAGTTAGTATTATCAAATAATATGGTATAATTTTGATCACAAATTTGAGACACAGTTAGTAAATTATATTGTAAATTTTCACAGTAATTTACTTTCTCAAATTTGAGCACACCATTAGTTACCATTCCTTCACTAACAATTTTACCTCCCTTCTTATCCCTACCAAATGCCACATAAGAGGCATTTTTATGTTTGAAGTCATGGAGAAGAGAACAGTTTCCTGTCATATGCCTGGAATAACCACTGTCAACATACCACTTGTTGTCAGCTCTCCATGTTTGTTCATGCACACATAAAGAAATCAATTAGAATTAGAAACCCAAGCCTTAATGATCTTGGGTTTTCCAGTAGTGTCTAATATTGTAATTCCCTCATGAATGAGTCTTGATGTTTCAGTATTAATTTTAGACTCAATTGATTCATTATGTGTTGTTTGTGGTGAGGATGATTCTGTTGAAGATGAGCTTGTGGAACTTTGTTCTTGTTTCTCAATCTCTTCTTCAATCACCTTTTCTTTGTTTGTTTCCTTCTTTGATTTTGATGATGAACCTTGATTGTAGAAAGTTTCACCATCTTTTGATTTTGAATGTGGTATGTGAGTACCCTTTTCAAAATGATCAAAGAAAGTATCATCAGTATTTGCTTTCCTATCCGTCAAATCCATCATTTTGTGAGGTGTTTTGAGTTGCTGATGTGGTTTCTCTTTCTTCAAAGGTTTTCCATCAGCAGATGTTTTCTTCTTTGGTTTTGGCAACTTTTGTTTTTGTTGTTGCTTCTTTGGTTTTGAATCTTCTTGACTATCACTGGATTGAGAGTCTGATTAAGCCTTCTTAGATTATTGCTTCTTTATGCTCTTTGTTATGTTCTTTTTGTTAAAATAACATTCCTGAGTGGAATGGTTATTTTTGTTACAAATTGCACAATGTTTGTTGAAGTAACAGTCAGAAGTCATGTGATTGTTCATATTGCAAATAGAGCAATAACTGCTGAAGTAACAGTCTTCAGTGTTGTGATTTTTCATGTCACACCATTTGCAATACTTTTCCTCTGACTCATTTTCAGAATCAAGCACTTTCTTCTTCTTTTGCTGCCTTTGAGTCTTCAAATCTTTTTGAAATTTTGCAGTAGATGAATCCTTCCCCTTTCCTGATATAATATCAAAGGGTTATTGTTTAGCATTAGCTGATTTCTGTTGCTGAGGATTCACAACTTTCTGTTTTGTTTTCTTGTTGGTAGCTGCCTTTAGCTTCCGCAAATCTTCTACTGACTCAGCAGATTTGTTCTTCCGCAGATCTGCTACTGATGAAGAAACTTTCTTCTTCCAGAAAAGTTCTTCTGATTGTGGTTGCTTTCCCTTTTTTATGGAAGATATGTTAACTTCTTCTGTAGATGTGCACTTCTTATTAACTTCTGTTGAAGGTTTTTGTTGCTTGTGAAGTTCTTGAAGTCCTTCATTCAACTGAGCTATTCTCTTGCAAATAGTTCTTTTGAATAAGACACCTTAGTTTCTTCATTCAAATAGTTCTTTTTTATGGAAGATATGTTAACTTCTTCTGTAGATCCTTCATTCAACTGAGCTATTCTCTTGCAAATAGTTTTCAACATGTTTCTTTGCTTAGGAGAATAAGACAACTTGGTTTCTTCAAGGACTTTGGGAATGATTGGTTCAAATGCAACATTCTTACCAATATCCAGTTCATCCGCACATTTATCATCATGCTCATCAGAATCATCCAAGTCATCACATTCATCAAAGTCAAATTCTGAGTCATTTTGTTTGACTTGTTTAGATTCAGAAGACTCAGTTTCACTCACCTCAGAATCATTGTTATTTACCGGTTGATTAGATTTTGATTCAAACTTGGTGAATGGCACAAAATGATTTTGACAAACTGTTTGTCATTGTTTCAGGTAAACTTGTATAGTTATCATTCAGAGGGGGGTGCAATAGCATTGTATCCCAACCCATACTTGTTCTTTGTATCAATATGAGAATTTAATAATTTCTTATATTGCTGAGATGAAAGTTGAAACTTCTAAAGTTTCACTTCAGTTGATGCATGATCAGCCATGGATTTTGTTAAGGAAGTGGTCGGATGCTTAACTTGGGCTTTTAAACTATAATTTTTAGAAACAAGTTTATCTAAATCTTTCTGTAAAGAGTTAATTTTGATTTGATATAGTTTATGCTCTCTTACATGAGATTCATTTAAAATCATTGTTTCTTTTACTTTGTCAGCCAGTTGTTGAGCATGGACTCTATATCTTTCAACTTCCTCAACACATAATGATGAACATAGCCTATCTCTTACCACTCTAGCCATAAGGGGAACTTTATTCTCCATGTTGGCCATTAGAGCTTGATTCTCCTCTAACATTTCCTTCTCATACATGCTCCAATCACAAGTTCCATCTTGTAAAATGATCAACCCAGTTTCTTTTGAATTACTAGGCCCTGCTGATGCATTTATGGCTGGTGTGGATGAGTTGGTTAGCTGAGGTTGTCTGAAAGATCTTTGAGATGTTGTTGGTTGATGGGATTGATGTTGATGAGACTGATGTTGTTGATTTTGTCTCATGTCAGGAGTTGATTGTTGATTACATTCTCTTGAGAAGTGCCCATAAAGATTGCATTTGAAGCATCTCACTTTTGACTTATCAACACCAATTTTAGTTGTTTTACTTGCTGCAGTCAAATTTTTGTTTCTTCTCAGGTACTACTTGGCTCTATATGCAATCATTGCCATTGCCATTAAAGATCCATTTCCTTTACTACATCTGGATGAAGTTCTTCCAGGTCTTGTTGGCAGGTGTTAAAGTGCTACCCAAGTAAGCTTGAAAGCTTGAGCTGAAAGCTGCAAATGCTGCTTTTTGTTCTTCAGAGTCCAGAATCACAGTGATGGACTCTAATTGATTATTGTTTGATAAACACTTTGTTGACGATGTAGATGCATCTTTTCTTTTATCAGGTCTTCCTTTTTCTTTTCCTGATTTACATTGAGAAGATTTCTTTGAAGGCCTTGATGCATAAAAACTGACTTCTTCTTCATCTTCACTCAAAGTACAAGAGTTGTCATTATCATCATTAGAAATAAAAGCACTTCCAGCACTTTTATTTTCTTTAAAATGATAAGGAGTGACATGTGTTCTCACACTCTTGTTTCTTGACTTTTCATCCATTTCAAGAGCTTCAACTTTAGCCACCACTGTATCGAAACCAGTGGTTTTGAGATCAAAGGTGTTCTTGAACATGGACAAAGTTTGCTTCCAACTTTCAGACAAAGTATAGAGCATCTTTTTATTTAATTCTTCATTGGTATATTTCAACTCCAAGATGTTCATGTCGGTTACCAATTGCATAAACTTGTGAAGTTGTTGAGGAATTGATTCACCCTCAATATGATAAAATGTTTCATATTGGGAGCGAAGAATATCCTTCCTTATGCTTTTGATTTCATCACTCCCTTCACAGAGTGTATGAAGTATCTTACACAAGAAATTTGCTGTTTTATAGTTCTCACACCTGATTAGTATTTCTTTAGGTAAAGCCATACTAAGCAGACTGTATGCTCTAATATCGACTTTAACCTTTTTAATATCCTCAGGTGATAGATCTTTTGTACTTATGGGTTGATTATTGTCATTATAATCCGGCCCAAGTGCGGGTGGAATATAAGGACCTACAGTTATTGATACCCATAAGTCAGAATCAGTGTAATTCTCATGATTCCTGAATTTGATTTTCTAGGATTTAAAATCCGCTTTGGTTTCCAACTTTGGAGGTTGGTATGATGATTCACCGACAAAGTTACTCATTTTAGTCAAAGTATTAGAGTTCAACTAAAACAAAGTTTCTTTTGGGTAATGAACTAATTAATGACAAGAACTTAATTATTGAATAATTAAGTAATAAAAGTCACAAATCAGTCAATCCTCTTAATGATTATTAATATCAAATCAAGGATTTTGTTAATATATTTGTTCAGTCGATTTGAACAATTGATGAATATCAATCAAGAACACAGATCTATGTTTCAATTAATGTGAATATAGATCAATGTTAACCGAGCAATGTAACAGTACTCGCTGAATGACGAATCACCGTTTTATTGTTTTAAAAATTGATTCACACCAAAACAATTTTACTCAAAGTCAGATATAACAGAAAACTGATAGATCTAATGAAATAAACAATCAAGTAAACAATTCTAACACCGATAGATCAATCGATCTAAATCAATGAGCACTTGGCTCTAATACCACCTGTGAATCCAAGGATCGCAATCAGGAATTATCAGTGTTAGATTGGGTTCGATTTAATGATTGGGGGATGATCATTAATCGTTGCTTAATTGATTAATTATTAAATATCAAAGATAATAAATATTAATGATGAAGAAAGGATGATTTCAATAGAATAAATGAAAGAACAAGATTTGATTCAAAAGAATTTCATTAAAACTTTAATGATTACAAATGATCAAATAATGATTGCTAATGACAATGTTTGCTTCGAACGTATTGATGATTTTGGTGTATTGATGTGACGGCTGCTAGGGTTTTTGTGTTTGATTGATCGTGTGGATCGATGTGATGTTTGGTGTTTTGCGCCATCCTTTTTTTATGTGTAACCTAGGACTAGTATTTATAGGCTCATGGTTTCTGTAAGGAAACAACGAATCTCTTGGAGTCCGTGTTTGACTTGTTGACTTGAATTACTTGATGATGCAAGTACAAGTGTTTGGTCTTCCGCATGAGTTTACCCTTTCGTAGGAGTTTTCACTTGGTATTCTTCATTGGAGTGCAAGTTCTTCATCCATGAGTCTTTGGTCTCATAGCACACAGTATTCTTCTGTAGAAGATCCTCGAATGTATTTCTTGTGAGAAGATTATCTACGGAAGAACATAAATGTTCATCCGTAGATGTTTCTTACACTTAGTCAATTTTAGAAATTGACTAAGTATGATGTTTGAACCTGCAATCATACATATAAATCAACACAGATATGAGTTAACCTATATACATAATGCATACATTAAAGTAATGAATTACAAGAGTTTATTACAAGCATTGATTAAAGTGCTAAGCCTATACAAAAGAATCTAGACCTATTGTTCCTAGATCTAACAGAAGATGACTGTGGAAGAGCTTCTAGAGGAAGAAAGGTTGGAGAAACTAAAAAGGAAAGGTAGACTCAACACTGGGAAGTTGCTGGCTGCAAGTAGCAAAGCAACAACAGGGGCTAAAAAGGCTATCAACAACAAGAGAAGAGTGAAAGTAATTGACAGACTTCTCAATTTGGGAGTGACCAATGAAGAAATGCTTCTACTCCCATTAGAAGAGCTGGTGCAGTTGGAGAAGGCAACAATGCGGCAAAAAGAGGAGGAAGAGGCAGCTAGGTTGGCCGAGGAGGAGGAAAGAAAGAGAAAGAAAGAAGAGGCTGAGCAAAGGTTGAGGAGTAAGAGGATAGCCTTCCTGTGCTCTAGGTGCTATTATCAGGAAGAGCTAACCCCTCATGACAATGATACGATCTTATGGCTTTTCACAAAGAGCAAGATCAAATAACAAATGAGAGGAAGAAGACGGCTAGAGAGAAGTTGAGGGAAACGAAGAAGAAGGAATAGGAGGCCCAACTTGTGGCTGCCAAGAAGGTGGGAGACAAAGCCTGGATGAAGGCATATCTCAGAGCCCACGGCTTCTCTGGCAGGCAGGTAGGTCCCATGACTGAAAAGACCTTGCAATGACATGTCAATGACATCAAGGCTGACATTTGTTTAGGAAGAAGGAAGGAGGTGATTCAGTCTAAAAGTGTACAGAGGATAGAACCCAAACCTGCACCCGAACTCCAACCTCAACCTGCACCCACACCTTTTCCCTTCCCCATCTAAACAAAACCCACCATTGAGCCATATACCCCTGAACCCACATCATCAACCATACCCTCATCCTCACTTATTGCCTCACAACAACCACCACCACTACCTATCCTTAAACCTAAAACACTCCCCAGAACTCAACCACCCACTACCCAACCATTACCCAAACCATCCTCTGAACCATCAATACCCTTGACCTAGGAAGAATTAAAGGAGATCAAGAGGAAGCTCATAAACTGCACCACTCCAGCGAAATCTCTTATGAGGAGGAGTCTATCAGACTATCATACATTGATGGCTCTTCCTGTTCCCACACAAGAGAGGCATTCTTTGATTTGACTAGGGGAACTTTAGACCAAGCTCTTCAACTCATGGCTACAAACTCAGACTCCCTCAAGGAAGAATAGAAGAAGCTGAGGAGAAGACTGGTGACTCTGCTAGACACCAGGAAGGGAGATAAACTGCCGAACCAATCTCTTATTCCTAGGAAGAAGATTGTCCAGTGAAGGTTTTATGAACCTTCTCACAATTTTGTTGTGGAAAGGGAGAATGGTGAAGTCAATCGACTTAATACACCATCTCTGCTACACGCCAGGGGATTTGACATTGCTGAGTTAGTAGAGAAACCATTCTCCAACCCCTCCAACTCTCAAATAGCTGCTAACATCAGAAATCAATTGAGCGGTCTTCATCTTGCCGATCTCACCACAAAAGAAAAGATTGAAGAAGAGTTGAAGACAAGAGCATAGGAAGAAAAAGAAAGGTCGACTACTAAAGGAAAGACTTTTCTGCAAATGGTTGAAGGCCCAGCTTTGGAACCCATAGTTAGATGGGAGTATGAATATAACTCCCGTCAACTAACTCTCTACAGAGGGCCACAAAAAGGGTACATGTCATCCAAAGTGACAGACTGGATCTGTTGACTACAAATGACTTGTACAAACTTACCACCTTAGGAAAAAACAAAGAAACATATAAATACCTTCTTTCCTTGGTGCATAAAGTTTTAAGAAGTAGAAAGCAGTGAAGTTTTGGTAGCATCAGCCTAGGGGGAGTTTGTTGGGTAAGATAAGGCTGGTGCAACCAAAACAACACTTGGAAGAATTTTGGTGCAACTGAAGAAAGACTTCTGAAGACAAAGTTGCACTTCCGAAGCCATGTTGAAGAATGTCCGAAGGTCAAGCAAGAAGAACTTCCAAAGAGGAACTAAGTCTTTCGAGACTAAGTAAATCCTCTTCTGAAGTTAAACACTTAGAAGGAAAATTCAAGACAAAGACTTCTGATGTACTCCAAATTATACATAAAAATCCTAACAAAAGCACATCAATTATTCCTCAATATCTCCCTTAAAATGAAGATTATGTACTTGAAAAAGTTAAATTGTGTTTTGAGGTGTTAAAAAGGGCAAGATGGACAAAAGAAGCATATTTGGCAAGAAATTGAAGTAGCCGAGCTTTGGAGTCCAAGCATGGGGTCGTGCCACATTAAGCACGCCCCCATGCCTTGCCTGAAACACACCCACGTGCTAAATTGACACACCCCTGTGTTTGGACATTGGACAGGATAAAAAGTATTGTCTCCCAAAAGTAAGCACGGGGCCGTGCCCCATGAGGCATGCGGCCGTGCCCCACCTCCAACACGGGGTCGTGCCCGACACAACCTGCATGTACGAGCCGACCAACTTTTGTAAGCATTGTACAAGCACGGGGCCATGCTTAAACACACCAGAAAGCCTATAAATAGAGGCCTAAGTTCACCACTTTGAAAAGCTTTGGTGGGAGAGTTACTCTACACAATTCTCTTGGGAATCAAGTCTTCAAGACCATTTGGAGGCTCGGGAGGTGCATACAACACTTGGAAGAAGCTTGAGATTGTCTAAACGTCATCCATTGTGGATCACCGGTGATTGTTCCATTTCACCGATGATTTCATATCTATCTTCTATGTTATTTGTTGTTATGTTCAAGCTCATTATGAGCTAAACTCTTATTATCATCCTAATTGGATGAAACTTATGTAATTTGTGATGAACTAATGGTGTGATTATATTACGTTAATTTTATGGTGGTCTTGGAAAACTTTTGATGGGTAGCATCTACATTTTAACGGGAAGTTATAACTTTATGGTTTGTGATTGTGATTGTGACACAAGGTTGAAAAACGTATACACAATTTTTATTCGTGAACCCGGTCTTCATTATAAATCTATGGCAACTAGAAATGGTTATTAGAAATCATATCACCTTAACTTTCTAATCATTTGCGGGTTCCCTTTTCTTAGTCTGAAAAATCTACAATAATTGTTACGATTTTCCAAAATTAATGGTATGTTAGGAAGGAACCTGATCAACTATATTTTTAACATTAAGTTATGTTTTTAGAAATCGTATGTCAAAAAAGTCACAAAATATTTACCTACATTACTAGGGCTTTGATCTAAGAAGTAAAACTCAACCTGACGTGATCCTAGTCACTACGGAGCAGATAGACGAGAAATCGCGCCAGCTCACCTTTATAAACATTAACATAATTACATTAATCAATATATTTAATCACACCACCAATTCATCACAGTTACCTAAGTGTAATCTAATTAGGATGATAGCCTTTATTCCCTGGTATTAAATCCAAACGCTTCAATCTTATTTTATTTTATTTTAATTATTGTTTTTAAACCCTACAAATCTCATCAATACAACTTATTATTTTCTCAAACAAAAACCAAATTTGATACTCAACCATTAAGGTTGTTGAGTAGGCTAGGTGTGTCCACGGATTGATACCTCGGTTCTTACCATCACTATATTACCACACGACAGATACACTTGCCTTTTGTGTGTGTGGTTTAGTATTAGTAATAACCAATTAAAACTGAATCTGTGCGAAAATCTTTATCAAAATATATATACCACACTTTTTCCATTCTTTCTTTACACCCATTCCTGCTTAAAAACGTCTGAAAAATGAAAGAATCAAGTCACGGAAGTTCAAGCTGGATTCCTGTGAAAAAACTGCGTTCTGAAACGAGAGAGCCAACGACACAAGAAAACAACTTTAAGCTGCATGAACTAATTAAGCAGATGACTGAAATGAACCTTGTCGCATCCCAACGCCTAGCTGAACTCATCCTAAAAGTTCAAGAGATGGGCAAGGAACTCGTTTCCCTTAACCGTCAGCTTGCGGAACTAAGCAACCGCACGTCTCACTATCCCATCCCGAACCTCCCATACAGAATGTGTGGAGGCTTATTTTAGAAGCATTTTGTAATGTGTTAGGTGCGCTGATGCACGCTAAGGAGTCTGGTTTTGCAGTTTCAAATTCTCGGCTTTTAACGTATCGAGTAACCGTAGGACCCTAGGAAATGTAATTGTCAATTTTGCTTGTGTTAATTAACTTTAGGACTATTTTCGTATCTTTTCTGATGATTTGGAAGTGATAAAACTTAACCGGGTAAATTGCATAACGCGTGAAACTGAAAAACGGACAACGAAAAACTGAAACCGAACACCATAAGGAGGCACGCCCCCGTTCCTAGGGAGGCACACCCTCGTGCTCGATAATGAATGACATTTTCTGACTTTTTCTAGCCTTTTGTCTTGTTCCCCATCAATTTTGCATGATAAAAGACGACCTCATGCCTGCAATAGCTCGTATCCTCTTCCATTTTCATCACATGTTCCATTTTTCTTTCTCATTTTCAAGAGTTCTTTCAAGTGTGTTGATCAAGAGGTTAGCATAGTAATTTCTATGTTAATGATGGTCATTTACATGTAGTTAGGTGATTAGGTCTCTAAACAACCGAAATCTTAGCAATTATATGTAAAGCTTTGTACTTAAACGTCTTATGGAATGATGAATACTTTAAACATTCTTGTTCATGTTTCTTTTTGTAGTTGATTAGTTGTTAATTAGTATGTTTAGTTAGTTATTAGTATGTTTTCCTTTGTTGTTAACAAGACTATCTTCATAATTCGTGGTGAAATCATTGTTAATCATATTCAAGTTACAAGAGTTCACAAGTGGTGTTAAACGCTATATATATTTTTGAGTATCTTGAATTATTAACAAGTGATTAAAATGCTAAATGTATAATCTTTGGTTTTTCAAGTAAGAAATTGTTAAACCCATGCTTAATCAAAGGTTTACAAACAAGACCACATGTGCTTGAGTTAAAATTTCATACCTCAAAATGTTAACCGCACCCCCACGTTTCACAAGACACACCCCCATGTTTAACAGCTTTTTCTTGGATGTCAAATTTTTAACTGTTTTAAACATGAGTTGAATAATTTTGGTGTTATGTCTCGTGAAACCCATGTTTGTCACTAATGTCATGAAACTATTCCAGAAATTTGTTTTGCATAGTTTAACTTATTGTAAAAATTTCAGGATCATGGATCATCCCTATTTTTGAAGGGAGCCGCAAGAGATGGCGTCGTGACAAACTTCAAAAAACGTTAAAAAGGGTCAAAAGATCCTATTTGCAAGTAGATGAAGAAACATTGGCGGGTGTCGGACAGCTCGAAAGATATAACAATTTATTGAGTATTCAATGGAAGCGTTTGTTCTCACAAAACAAACCTTCTGTTTATGAACTAACTCTTGAGTTTTTAGCATCTTTCATATTTAGCATGAAAGACTCTGGCCCTTGGGATGATAATGCAGTTTCATTCAGACTTGGTGGTCGTTGGCGCAAGACATCCATTGCCTTGTTTAGTGTCTATCTCGGTATCTATACGGAACAAGAAATGGAGGAGGAAGCAATATCAGGAATGCTAGCATACCATACCTTTCCAGACGAGGAAAGTAAAGACGCGGAGAGTGGTGCCATGCGAAGAGCATTTTGGGAAAGAATTGGAACAAGGGTGTTCAACTCGAGTAAAACCAAAAACAACCTTTGCGTTACATACATCGGTTACTTAGCCATCGATAACAGCTCATGGTCAAAGTGAGCGAGTTGTTAATTTGAGGGACTTTTTCATTTTATATTGTATGGTTAATCAATTGCCATGTAATATTGGGATTCTGAACCTATAAGAGAGCTATGGGTGTAGCACTGAGGAAACTGAAGGAGTGATGCCAGGACTATTGGATTTGAGCATTTACGTGAGTATGTATATGGTAGCAAACCTACTAAATGGGCAGCCAAGGTTTATGGATAGAAAGGGACAAATCTAGGATCCGGCGGATCCCGAGGAAATCATCATGGACCTCGATATGCGGATAAAAAAGGAAGGAGCCGAAGCCGGACTTCAAGTTCACGCACTAGAGAATTCCCAACTACGTTAGATGTTTATGAATCAATCCAAACCACCAGTGACCATGCAAGGCGATCATTCAAATATGCGTAACAAGCCTTCAATCGAGTCGAAAATTTGCATTCCCGAGTAGATGACCTGAGCAATGATGTCACGTATATCAGGAAGCGAATGTACCATGAGTGGGGGAATATCCCGCCACAAAGCCCTTGAAAACCGTATCACTTTAGGGGCCCGGGCATAGTTGTTTCGTGCCAATCTATCATTTAATTTATGTCACTTTATTTTTATTTGTGTGTTTGAAATTTTAATGCTTTCAATAAATTGGTAAAATTTCAGGTGATCCCGAGAATTCTCTCAACTTAGGGCGACCAAACACAAGTGACAAATTCATCATTTTAGGGGAGTTATCTTATTACCCTTTCCTAGTTTTAATATTTTTAATCACATTGGGGACAATGTGAATTTTAAGTGAGGGGATGGAGGTAATTTACACATCTGAATTTGCTAAAAATATCTAAAATCAAAATTTTTTATAAAAATCACTTAACCATTAATTTTTGTGACAAGAAACCAAAATTTTAAAACAATTTTTGATAAACCAAATTATAAATATTCGTTTTTGTGAAATACATAAGTAAATTAATGACATCCAAATAAAAATTGAAAATGTTTTTTTTGTGATATCCTTAAAGGCAATAATCTAGTAAAAATATTTAATCATGTAAAATAAAATACTTTTACCTAATTCCATCCATATGTGAGTTTAGTTTTGAGCCTTAAACAACTTTTGCAATTGCAATTCTACTTTCATTCTGGATTTAATTGAGGGTGCCTTATGATACGTGTGATTAGAACTTGCTTTGGGTATACATTTCAAGACCTTAATTAGTATTTGTTGCGTAAAAATGAGTTAGGCATTAGAAAACCTTAACCATTCAAGCCCCAACCATTTTCTTTCACCTTTCCTTACCCGAACGTCAACCCTAGTTAGCCACGTTGAGCTTAAACGTTTGTATTTCTCAATCACGCGAACCACCAAGTCACTTAACCAAAAAGCCTTTAACAAAACCGGTTTTTTGTTAAAGACACGTTTTTGGCTTATTTAAAAAAAAGAGAAAAATATAAAAATTTAGTCTTTTACCAGCAGACCTAAAAGAACTGGAATGCATTCTTTTGATTTTAATTTGCTTTGTTGCCTTCACCACGCAAAACCGGGACTTCCCCCAGAAATCCGCGAACAAATTTTCAACCTCATGTTCGACGCAAGAAAGAAATGACGAAAAAAGAAACAAGTTCCGCATTGTTAGGATCTGGTATTTGAACGAAACACCAATTGATTAACGCGTTAACCAAACCAAATAGTGCGGAATCCTATTTGATTGGTGATCCAATCAGTGAGAACGCACGTAGAAACAATAACGTATTGAATCTAATGTCAAGAATCAATTAGGAATCGATCTACAGCGTTCTATGAACTTGGAGTATGAACTTGGAGGCTTCTGGACGGCTAGGGTACGTCTGGAGACGTATTGGAATGAATGCTTACGTTTTTTCACGAATTAGGTGGTATTTATAGGTTAGGGTTGCTCATTCGGGCGACTGAACCATTAGTATGGTTCAGTCGTGCCATTGAACCATGCGGTTGATCCATTCGCACGACTAAGTGTTCAGTCGTGTGACTGAGCCAATCTCATGTTACAATCATACGACTGATCCAGTCTCCTGGTTCAGTCGTGCGACTGAGTCATTCGCCTGAAGTTTTTCATGCGTATGGTCCATTCGCATGGGCCATTCTCATGAGAACTTTATATTGCTAAGTTTGAATGTATTCATTAATATAACATTTTGTGTATCAATTCAAACAATCACAAACCTATATAACTAATTCAATATCAACTCATTAATAAAATATTTAACATTATAAATCACAATCAACCATTCTCATTTCATTAATATCCCAACCATTACATAAGTGTAAGACAATCAAGACATATTACATTCATATCAGGATCTAGGTACATATGTATCAACAAACTCCCCCTTGGACCTAGATCTATCTAATGTCTTACCTTTTGCATCACCTCTTCATACTTCTTGTACTTTTCCTCTCTTGTGACTCCTGTGTGTATCTCAAACGCAAAGCAGAGTCGTATGACATTTTGGAATTGGAGGGCTTGTACAATATCTTGCGTGTCATAGAACAGTGGCCACTTGAATAATGTGTATACATCATTAGCAGACAAGTTAGTGAGCCACATTAGGTCAAACACCCTGATGGTATCCATTTTTTCCTCTTTATTCAGAACTATGACCGCCTCCTCCGTTCTCCAATCATAGTACCACCATTTAAAGTGTGGAGTGAAGTCTTGTGGCATTTCCCTGAGAAGGATTCTTGACATTGTTCTTGGGGGACTCCACTTCAGCACTATCTTTGGCTTACCAGTTATGGGATCAACTTCAGAACGTCTGATATACCTCGTAGGTTGTTGAGGTTTGAAGTTGACCCACCTGGTGTGGTACTCTTTCTGCAGGGCAGCCTCAAACTAGCCTGACATTTTCCTCGAGTCAGCATATAGTAGCTTCAATTTAGCCAGCTGGTTGAGCTCAAAACCAGGTAGAGTCTTTAGATTATGTGGGAATCTAAAGTACTCAATGTCCTTCTCCCTCTTTATGGCATAAACATTAAGATCCTCAGAGTGTGCCCACGCAATAATCTTGCCTGAGACCTTGTGATGTTTCTTCACTTTGTAGAGTTTGGTGTAAACATTCTGTTTAGGAGCAGCGCGTTGGGCTTGGATTTCCTCGAAGCATGCAGCCCATTCTGCCTTTCTGATATCAACATCGGCGTTTGAGGCTTGGGCTTGTCCTACAATCTTCTCAGACTCTTGCTCCATCTGATCCAATACCTCGAATGTATCACTGACTAGGGATTCACCTAGATTCGGAACCACATTTCCCTCGTTGTCAGCGTACTGAGGATAATGCTCTGTTGTGACGTCTTCGATTTCTATCTCATCAATGTCGTTTAGCTCTTCGTCACTGGTAGACTCAAAAGTTGGAGCATCCTTAATGATCTCATCTGGATTCAGCTTGAACATCTCAGCCAGTTGCTCATTCGTAAGATCATGAATTATTTCCCCCTCTTCAGGGGTATAACTCACTGATCTCCTGACGATCCCTTGCAGATCAAGAATCATAGTCAGTTGAGTCTTGACCTGCTGAAGGGGAGCAACATCATATTCGTCCCTTTGAAAGTTTGGATCTGCTTGATTTAAACATGTAACACAATAAACATCAGTTAATAATCAAAACAGTAACACATTAACATTCTATAAACATTAAGTACATAAGTTTAATACATGATTCAAGTACAAAAGCTATCAAATACATAAACGTCTAGTCATTACTTTTGTCCTGAATAGCTGGAGCATCACTAGGTGAGGCAGAAGAAGAAGCTCGTTGGTCTTGATTTCTCTTCGATCGTCTTTCTTGACCCTGAGCTGAGGCAGATGCAGCTGCAGTATAGTGATGGATTCATGGCCGACGTCTAACCGGCACGAATACGCTATCCTAGATGGAAACGACTTCCCCGCGGAGCATTGCATCTCCTCCTTCATCATCATCATCATTCTGCCTTTCCTCTGTCTTGTCTTCATCATTCCCTTCATCATCATCACTATCTTCATCTTCATCCTCATCCTCATCCTCGTCATCGTCATCACCATCATCATCACCATCTCTTTCCTTTATCTTCAGAGGCTCATCTTTAGTTCCTTTGAGCTTGAGCATGATAGTCTTTTTGGCATCCTCCAACTCCTCAATCTTCTTTGCTGATATGACTTTATGCTCCTAGAGTTGGGCAATCTCTTGACTCTGAGCAGCCAGTTGTTGTGCCTGCTGCTCAATCAGCTGAGCCTGCAAAGAGATCTGCTGGGATTGTGCAGCTGTAAGATCTGCCAACTGACGAATCTGTGCTGTCTTCTCGTCATCGGCTACTAACAGACGCATCACCATACGGTTCAGCGTTGATAGCTGTTCCTCTACCCTAATGGGAGGTAGAGGTGATCCAGATAGATGGGTGGGATGTGATGATGGCCTAGCTTGGTGGCTAGTGGTGGTGGTGGTGGCAGTGGTGAAGATTGGATTAGGTCTAGATGGAAGTGGTGGTGATGTAGGTGTGAATGATGTGGTGGTGGATGGCTGGGTGGTAGCGGTGTTAGGAGGAATGGTGGTAGGGATGGTGGCTGTGGTGGTGGCTGTGGTAACAGATGGTGTGGCTGTAGAGGTGGTAGTGGTGGTGGTGGTGGTTGTGGTGGTGATGAAGGTGAGTCGGCGCTTCTTCTTCTTTATGCCGTGGGGCTGAGCCATCCTCTTCTTTCTTGATCCTGTCGAGGAGGATGCTCCCCCTAGAACACGGCTGGACGGATCTGGAGCATATGTAGGGTCAGCAGGAGTCTCTCCCGATCCACCAGGGCGTTCACCAACCGCCCGGAGCCCATGTTCTGTGGGAACGACTTTCTTCCCACAGTCCGTTTTAGTGGCTCCTCATCTGACTCTTCCTCTTCCTCACTAGGTATAAAATCCTGGTGGAACCCAGCCGACTCTGCTATATCTCCAGTAGGAGCAGATACCGGAGATGTACTATCAGTAGTGGTGCCCCTTGGTTGAGTGGGCATGGTATCTCCAGCATCCCCGCTATCATCATCATCAGAGTCATGCTCTGGGAGCAGTAGCCGCTCATCATCTGAGTCGCTGTCATCGTGACGCCACTGACGTCTACCCGGTGCCACATACCTCTCATTGGCCAGATGCCCTATCAGTCTCTTTACCTGGGGCTTTACCTGCTTACCCCGGTACACTCTCATACGACCCAGAGTCGTATCGTCCATGATCTCTAAAGCCACAGCATCGTGGCGCTCCTTAGGAAGTGATGGCAGCTTCTCATTGAAGATCAGCTGCAAGAATCTAGGGTACATGCAAAAACCCTCCTTACCCTTTGCCTCCAGATTCTCCACAAGGTAAGAGAAGATCATGCTCGAGAAGCTGAAGGGGTGGTTCAGCACCAGTGCCACATAGGCATTCTGAATCTGGTCTGAAAGATCATCAAACCCATCCCTCCTAGAAGCAATGCACTTCAGAATAACATGTGCTAAGTACTTATACTGGGGTCACAGGTTGCTCTTGTTGAGCACACCTGAGTTGATGTCCCCAGCGTACTTAATCCTCAGGAAACATCCTCTCACCATAAGCGGATGAAGTCTGGTCGGGTGATCAGTATCGTCCCCCAGATCAAGTACTCTCTGAATGTCAGCAGCCGTAATCTCAATATCCATACCACAAATAGAGCTCCTTATGTTGTATGGCTCACGTGAACGATCAACAGAGGCATTCTCCCAGAAGGCCTGATGTAAAGACCTGTAGGGAGTACATGGAGTAGAGATGGCCTTGTGGATCCTTGATCGCCTAAGAAAAGCAATGATCTCTGTAAACTCGGCACCATTCCGAGTAGTATGGTCTAGATGAGCACATATATTGTGCTTAGGGTTGATAGACCATCTATCAGCCATTGATCTGAAACACAAGACACAAAAACATTAGAAAGTCACACATCTCAATTCAGTTCTAAGTATCTTGTTTGAATTCATTCTGATTCACTCATGTGAATGAATCATGCGACTGAGGTCAGTCGGTTGTCCTATCATGCGACTGAACTCATTCGGGTGAATGAATCATGTGACTGAGTTCAATCTGTTGGCTGAGCCTGCTATTGGTTCAGTCGGCCGACTGGGCTCATTCGCATAGTGCATTCGGCCGATTGACACAATCGCAAGGCTCAATCGTGCGATTGGAGTTCATCCGGACGACCAGTCGCATGACCCACTGTTCGGTCGACTGAGGTTCGAATCTTGACCAAATCATGTAATTTAAACGTGGTTTAATGGTCCTTTAGACTGGCAATCTCATAACTAATAACCTATTAGACTTATTTTTAACTTGTTACTTAGTTTCAGTAGGTTATTAGGTCATTTAAGGTCCGGTTCTTGTTTCAATCGAACATCACAAATTAGGGCATGATTTCTTCTGAAATCTGTGAGATTTCACTTTATTATACATGTATAAATGTAAACGCACGTCATAAAATCAATAAGAATGTATAAACAAGGTCTAAAGAAATTTGGGCAGCGTAACGGTACTATGTGCGAAATAGGGGCGATTGAGAGTGATGAGGAGAATGCGATCGACTATGGCCCTTTAAATACTGAATTTGAGTTCAATCGGCTGACTGGCCTCATTCGCTCAGTTCATTCGGGCGATTGAAGCTCAGTCGGGCGACTGGCTCAGTTGATCTCATTCAGTTGGCCGACTGAGGCTCAGTCGGTCGACTGACTCATTCGCACACTGTCATTCGCACCTTCAGTTGGCCGACTGAAGCTCAGTCGGTCGACTGACTCATTTGCACACTCTCATTCGGTCGAATGGATCAGTCTGATAAGCCATTCGGGTGAATGGTTCATACTCATGTCCAGTCGTGCGAATGGGTCCCATTCGCATGATTGGTCCATACTCATGGTCCAGTCGTGCGAATGGGTCATACTTATGAAATTTTCTGCCTTTATGACCATTTAACATTTAAACCCTTTTTAACTGTTGAAATAACATTATGAACATATGATCATCTTAGACATGATCCTTTTAACTTGAAAAACTTTTGATCACCTCAGACGTGACCAATTTACCCTTTGAAAGCACATGTGGTCATCTCAGACATGACCCTTTTAGGTGATTTACTCCCTTACTGAATTCCATGATGTAGTCCGATATCAAACAAACTGAATTGACTAACTAAATAGAAAATTAAACAGAAGTACAAAAATTAAACTTGTTTTTGACTTTTGGTGAGGTGTAAATCCTAAGATAGAAATCTACTGGATTCGGTTCCAGAATAGCCAGCTTCAATTTAGTTTGACCATACCTGGACCAATTCAATTTTGGAATCATACAGGCAAGTCAAATCATTTGGGACATGTTATCAAAACCTTTTGATGCTCACTTCTTGGTGTTCATCCAGAGTCGTTAGCAAATTTAGGAAATCATACTGGTACTATTAGATTCCCACATTGATTTGGACTTTCAAGAATTGTAGCCACGATGATTGTCAGTATACTTGTTCTCTTAAATCCATACACAGACTTTTGACACAGATTGGTGATAGTTTAAGGTTTAATTATTTTAACCAACATTTGTGGATCCCACGCTTATATGGTAATCAACATTCCTCAAGAGCTTTTGAGCGGTCTACGGGTATTTTCACAAGAAGAGATTATTCTTAGAGCTTTCAAAGAGAAGCCAATCCTCAGGTCAGTGCCATCGCACAGCAGAGAGGCGGCAAACAACAATGAATTCTAGAATATCTAGGTTATGCTTATCCTCAGGTCAGTGCCATGGCACAGCAGAGAGGCACACAACCTATCTTCTTGTTAGAGCATCTTTAATTTTCTTTTGCACATAACGCACCAACAACATAAGTTATTAGCTTGATAGCATTTGCTTTTCATTTTTTCGTGCTTTGCTCTATTTATGGTCATCCGCTCACATTTGTGGCGTTTACATGCTCATTACCCCTTATTGGAATATTGTTGATTGTGTTAACCAGTGATAAGATGGGAGCCCATAGTCAGTTGAACAACTTAGTTTGATCTTGAGATCACCAGTCAGGTCTAATCATCTATTGTGTTGAATCTCCCGAAATATCATCTGTGGTCTAGCAACCTCTAGGTCTACTTTCGTTGTGTTTCCTTAGTAGTTCCAGTTTTTCTATCATATTTCCTTTTATATTGCTCACACTACACAGACTTATACTTTGAATTTTGCATCTTGTCTAAATTAAATTTTAAAGTCCCATTTGATTTGTTCCTTTGTACTATCATTTTCCAAAGTATTTGAATCGGTATCACAGATACGATCTACCTTCTATCAGCTATCCTCTCCTTCTCCCTCGTTTTTTTTAATGTTATTGACTGCCCTATTCTCCCCCTAAAATTCTAAAATCGTAACCGATTTACATATTTTAGGATTTTAATAGACAGCTAAATAACATGTATTTAATTTAGACAAAAAATAGAATAAATAAAGAAAATAAAAAGAAAAAAATAAATATTAGACTAAAACTGCATCGGACTACACACGGTCATCATCTGGAATGACATCACTTTTCTTTTTAACGTTGTTGACCTCTAACAGATATAGAAAATATGGTTTGTCAAAAGCTTTTGTATAGAGGTTAGCGCGTTGAAAATCAGTATTTATTTTTACCACATCGATTAAATTCTTTTCAAAACAGTCCCGTATAAAATGATACTTTATACCGATGTGTTTGGTCTTAGGATGTTGTATCGGATTTTTAGTTACTGCAATTGCAGCAGAGTTATCAACAATAATAGGAGTAGAAGAGAATTTTAAACCATAGTCCTGCATTTGCTGTTGAATCCAAATGATTTGTGAACAGCAACTTGCAGCAGCAACATATTCGGCTTCACAGGTTGACAATGCAACCGAGATCTGCTTCTTACACTGCCAGGTCACTAATCTCCTCCCAAAGAATTGACACCCTGCTGAATGTAGACTTTTAATTCATCTTGCAGCCCCTGTAATCCGAGTCACTATACGCCGTAAGCTCAAAATCATCATCATGAGGATACCACAACCCAAGTGTGGGTGTGCCCTTCAGATAACAAAATATCCTTTTGACCCGAATCAGATGGTTAACCTTTGGCTTAGCCTGATATCTAGAACATAGACATGTAGCATACATGATGTCAGGTCTTGAGGCAGTGAGGTACATGAGAGATCCAATCATTCCTCAGTACATGGTTGCATCGACCAGATCTCCATTTTCATCGGGTGCTATATCATGCTTTGTAGCAAGTGGAGTCCTAGCTGCAGAAGCATTCTCCATGTCAAACCGACTGAGAATGTCTCCCACATACTTGGTCTGATGTAGGAAAATTCCTTTGGTTGTCTGATCCACCTGTAACCCGAGAAAGAATTTCATCTCCCCCATGGCACTCATCTCAAACTCCGCCTTCATTACTGCTTCAAATTCTTTGCATAATTCTTCGTTCTTTGAACCGAAGATTATGTCATCTACATAGATCTGTACGAGCAGTAAGTCTCCATCCTTTTCTTTGATAAACAGTGTGCAGTCATAAAGAGTTTCTCATACCAGGCCCTTGGAGCTTGATGAAGCCCGTATAAAGCCTTGTCGAGTTTGTAAACTCTGTCCCGATGAAAGGATCTTCAAATCCCTCGGGTCGACTGACATAAACTGTCTCTCGGATTTCACCATGAAGGAATGCACTCTTCACATCTAATTGATAGACTTTGATCTTCATATACGATGCATAGGCAAGGAAGATGCGGATGGCTTCCATCCTCGCCACGGGTGCAAACACTTCATTGTAATCAATTCCCTCGACTTGACGAAATCCCTGAACTACCAGTCGAGCCTTGTTCCTGATAATGACGCCTTGATCATCCTTCTTGTATTTCAAGACCCATTTGGTGCCAATGACCTTAGCACCTTTAGGTCTATCTACCAAAGTCCATACACCTAACTTCTTGAACAGAAGAAGTTCTTCTTGCATGGCACTCACCCATGCCTCATCATTCAGTGCTTCACTGACGTATTTTGGCTCAACCTGCGAGACAAAACAACGATAAGCACCGTCTTGAATGTATCCTTTTTCCATTACCGAGGCATAATCAGCTGAGTACAGCTGATTTCTGGTCTGCACTCCTGATCTGACATCCCCAATGACATTGTCTAGGGGATGATTGACATTTAGACGTGATCCTGGAGTGGTAGGAAAAACTACCTCAGTGTCAAGATTGTGAACATTAGGTTCTGCATCTGAGGTAGTAGGAGTTTGAGGTTCCGAAGTCGAAGAGGCATCACTGTTAGATGCTTGTGGACTTGCAGGAATTGGAACCTGTCCCTCCTGATTGTTCTGGTCATCTTCTTCAGCTTCATCTTCTGAGGAGGAGTCACTTTCTTCGAGTGCTCCCCCTGAGTGGTGAGATGATCCTCCCTGTGAACCCGATGATGTTGAATCTAGTGATGGTGAATTCAAGATATCATATATCATCCTTGTAGCTAACTCTTCGTCAGAAGTGGAGATAGGAATGTTGAAGGACTTGAAGAATCCATCATAGTCGAAAAAGTAAGCGGGTCCTTTTCCTCTAGGTGGTGTGGTGTATCTCTGAACATCAACATTACACCACATTTCTACTAAACCCGTTGAGTTATTGTAAACTCTCTTGTTCGGCATGTTGTATCCTAGGAAGATACCTTCATCAGCCTTCTCGCTGAATTTTCCTTCTTGAGTCTTCTTCAGAAATGTGCACAGCGCGCCAAATGGTTCGAGATACTCCAGATTAGGTTTACGTCGTTGAAGTAACTCGTAACATGTCTTGCCATGGCGCTTGACTACCAGAACTCGATTTAATGTGTAACGTGCATTAGCCACTGCCTCATTCCAGAATTGAATAGGCAGTTTCGAGTCTGCTAGCATTGTCCGTGCTGTCTCTATCAAGCTGTGATTCTTTCTCTCAGCAACGCCATTCATCTGAGGCGTGTAGGCAGAAGTGAACTGGTGCACAATTCCTTTTTCCTTGCAGTACGCCTCCATCCACTGATTCTTGAACTTGGTCCCGTTGTCTGAGCGTACCTGTCTCACCTTCAGCTTGTAGAGAGATTCCAGTGTGGTTACCAATTCCTTGAATGACTCAAATGTTTCTGATTTGGACTTCAGAAACATTACCCAAGAGAATCTTGAGTAGTCATCAGTAACCACATAACAGTACAAATCACCTGCAATGCTTTTTGTACTGACTGGACCAGACTGATCCATGTGAAGAAGTTCAAGAGGAAGCTCGATAGAATGGACTTTCTTTTTCTTATGAGACTTCTTCGTCTTTTTGTAGAGTTTCGAAAAGCGTTGTAAAGAGGTGGGCAAAAAGATACGAAAGATGTCCAAACTGTGGAAATTGGTCCCACAATGGAAACTACAAAAAGAACCAAACCGAGTCTCAATACGAATACACAGAACTGATCCGATTGGGTGCTATTAGGCTTCAAGCCGGACGATCCTTACGAAAGAAAGCTTTGTGTATCTTCAGGTGAAAGATGAAGTACAGTTTTTGAAAGAAAAATAAGGTCTTGACAATCTGACCTTAAACGAGTCCTCGAGTTAGCATATCCCTTCTAACTTGAAGTATTGTATAGGGAGCCTTTTATTGTTTTCCTTGAAGTTTATGTTAGAAAAATAAGCCAAGACCGTCGTCTTTAGCAATTAGCCACTTTTTCTAAATATTCCATACCCGAGCCCGAGCCAAGTTACAACCCATCAAAGACCTAACGATTTATGCAAATAAATATCTAAGTAGGTGGAGATTTGATCCTTATACAAGCATATGATTTCACACGTATTCATACTAGGCAATTGAGCGTATTAGTCTACTTAATTATGACCCCATATATTTAGCCGAGTGTGAGTGCATCTTGTGAGAAGTGTGGATTTTTACATGATAATAATCTTTACTAACTAATTTATTGGTTGCTAGAATATCATTTTACATATGTTTAGAATGTTTACATTTGGATGAAATAATATTTACTTGCGTATTTCCCGAAAGACATATTTATTATTTGATTTATCTGGTTTTTAGTGGAATTGTCATTCAAGTGTGGGGATGTTCTATGTGCTCCCAATTATACATAAAAATCCTATCAAAAGCACATCAATTATTCTTTAATATCTCCCTTAAAATGATGATTATGTACTTAAAAATTCTAAATTGTGCTTTCAGTTGTTAAAAAGGGCAAGATGAACAAAAGGAGAATATTTGACAAGAAATTGAAGTAATCCGAGCTTTGGAGTCCAAGCATGGGGCCATGCCTCATTAAGCACGCCCCCATGACTTGTCTGAAACACACCCCCGTGCTAAATTAACACACTCCCTTGTTTGGACATCTAACAGAACAAAAATTACTGTCTCCCAAAAGTAAGGACGGGTCGTGCCCCATGAGGCACGGGGTTGTGCCCCACCTCCAACACGGGGACGTGCCCCATTTAGCACGGGTCATGCCCAACACAACCTGCACATACGAGCCGACCAACTTTCGTAAGCATTGTACTAGCACAGGGTCGTGCTTAAACACTCCACAAAGCCTATAAATAGAGGCCTAAGTTAACCATTTTAGAAAGCTTTGGTGGGAGAGTTACTCTGCAAAATTCTCTCGGGAATCAAGTCTTCAAGACCATTTGGAGGCTCAGGAGGTGCATACAACACTTGGAAGAAGCTTGGGATTGTCTAAACGTCATCCATTGTGGATCACCGGTTTGATTGTTCCAATTCACCGATGATTTCATATCTATTTTCTATATTATCTGTTGTTATGTTCATGCTCATTATAAGCTAAACTCTTATTATCATCCTAATTGGATGAAACTTATGTAATTTGTGATGAACTAATGGTGTGATATATATTATGTTAATGTTATGGTGGTCTTGGGAAAACTTTTGATGGGTAGCATCTACATTTGAACAGGAAGTTATCACTTTATGGTTTGTGATTGTGATTGTCATACACGGTTGAAAAACATATGATCAACTTTCATTCGCGAACCTGGTCTTCATAATAAATCTATGGCTAATGAAATAGAAATGGTTATTAGAAATCATATCACTTTAACTTTCTGATCATTTGTGGTTCCCTTTTATTAGTCTGAGAAATCTACAATAATTGTTACGGTTTTCTAAAATTATGGTATGTTAGGAAGGAACCTGATCAACTCTCTTTTTAACATTAAGTTATGTTTTCAGAAATTGTATGTCAAAAAGGTCACAAAAGATTCACCTACATTACTAGGGCTTTGATTTAAGCAGTAAAACTCAAACTGGCGTGATCCTAGTCACTACGGAGCGGAGAGACAAGAAATCGTCCAACTCACCTTTATAAACATTAACATAATTACATTAATCCAAATCTTTAATCACACCACCAATTCATCACAGTTACATAAGTGTAATCTAATTAGAACGATAGCCTTTATTCCCCGGTATTAAATCCAAACGCTTCACTCTTATTTTACTTTATTTTAATTATTGTTTTGAAACCCTAAAAATCTCATCAATTCAACTTATCATTTTCTCAAACAAAAACCAAATCTTATAATCAAACCTTAAGGTTGTTGAGTAGGCTAGGTGTGTCCATGGATTGATACTCGGTTCTTACCATCACTATATTACCACACGACAGGTACACTTGCCTTTTGTGTGTGTGGTTTATTATTAGTAATAACCAATTAAAACTAAATCTGTGCGAAAAACCTTTATCAAAATATATATACATTCTGCACCCATCAACTTCCGAAGTATGAAGGTCTTAAAGACTTGCTGAGATCTCAGAAGAAGATGATTCTTCCGAAGTGTAAGAGGCTTCGGAAGAACTTATTCTTTTGAAGCCAGTTAACCTTCTAAAGAACCAACTATGAATCAGTAGACATAAGTATGGTTTGTCTAACAACCGTTGCCACCTCTTATATACTGCATGGCGCTTTTCCACGCCCATGTAGTTGACCATACTTTATTCCACTATTCACCTTTTATCAGTTAGTACAGTTACTACGTTTAGTTGGTGACAAAAAGGTAAGTCATAGACCTTTCATGACTACCTAGTCTAGTATAGTATTTTATTCTAGACACCTTACTTCTAGCAATGTAGTATTTGTTTAGTAGTAAGTTCTAGCTGGTAATCTAAGTATAACCGGCTGTAGATAGTAGTATATATAGTTTCTCATTGTAACTCAGTTAGTATGCTTGTAAGAGTCTTGTAAACTTTGAGTTGAGAAGTAATATATACAAGTATCTTGAAAACCATTTCTTGTGTTCATTTAACTTAGTATATTATTATCAACTCATTCAATGATTCTACTTCATCACCCTAGTGTGTCTAAGTGAGTTTGAGAGATAGACCCTCTGTTGAAGTGACAAACACCTATCCTGCAGTTATAAAGAGTAGAGTTACGATGATTTTGCTTGAGCTTTGTCTAGCTTCTGTGGGATCATCTAATACCACTTGTTAGATCATGTTCGAATTAAGAAAGTGTCATTAATTAATTATGCAAAATCTCTGTTAATTAGTACTATCAACTCACGCATATATACTAAGAGCAATGAAACAGTAACACAGAACAACTTCAAGTTCTTTGTATATTTCATTTAAAATTGCATGGAAAGCGTCACCTATCAACTAGTATATTGATAGGTTTTATACTAAGAACTACAACTGGTTACACATAGGCAACATATTGGAAATCCATAGAAAAGCTATTTACACCATTATTTTAGTATAATTTTTTGTTGATATAAGAATCAAATGTTATAGTTCATTTGTTGGTAGCTAGTATACATGTTTTGAGACTTGGATCATAGCTCCATGATGTGATTGGATCATGAGAGCTTATAGGAACTATGTCTAGAACTTCCCTTATGTCTTTTGGCTTTTCATCTCTAAGTTCCTCCAAAGGGTGGTAACCATAAATTGTTTTCATTGATCTACCACTAGAAAATTTTTCTAGTGTTAACATTCCATTAAGAACACATATTCTAAGATGAAGGACCTTTGGTTCATTTGGAATTAATGTCCTGGTAGTATTCAGTCTATCCACAAAGAAGTAGCTAGTCTTGTCTTTAAATCTCCAATCTATTATTTTTGTTACTTTATCTTCTAGATCTTTAGTAGACTCGATTAGGGATTCAATGTATTCAGTTTCTTTAGTATCCTTTTGCACTCCTCAGCTGATACTGATTGTAATTCTTCCAAGTTCCTTTAAAGGAAACTTTGGTTAGGTTTTTACTACTTCGGTTGAGTAGTTCATGATATTCCCATGAAATGATTCATATAAAGTCTATCCTCAAAGACCAAGGAAACTCTTTTAAAAAGGCCAAGAGACACGACCCCTATATGTAAGACTTGTCCTAAGAGACTTGGTGGACTTCGTCGATTATTATTCTACTCAAACTATAAGAGAAATGGTCATTCTGCCTGGGAATCTAAGAAGAAAAAATTGTTTTTATTGTGGTGATTAAGGTTATATGAAGATTGATTGGCCGAAACTAAAAGAATACAGATTAACCAAAAAAACTGAATGGACGAGCATTTCTTTCTTCCCACCGAAGAAACCCAAGGTAATACCGATGAAGTTACAAGTACTTATCCTATAAATAAAATCAATTCACATTATGGATGCAATTATGGCTATTCTTTTCCGTTGTTGAATAGCCCACAACACACTTAGCAATTCTTTCAACTAATCTTTACCATATCTTCCTAACCTTGCTTTGATCCTAAATATGATGCTTCGCTTCATGCATTTGACTTGATAGTTGGACTGTGCATAAGCGATCAAGCTAAATATCAGCTTGATGTGAAGCTCTATTCACCATGTGAAAAATGGCTTGTTTAACTGTTTCTATTGTCTGTAATTATTTTTCCTAGGAGGCCGAATATGTATATAATGTTTCTCCAAACTAAATTGATGATTTTCTTCCTTGTAATTCCTCTTGCTTCATAAAGTAATTAATTGCAACTAGAAACAAAATGACTCTTCCTTTGTTTTTAGTCAAGTAACCCACAATGTCCATTCCTTACATTTTAAATGGCTACACCGCTATAAATATGACCATATCAAGCGTTGGCTTGTTTTCCTAGGGCAAAGTAGCTCATTTGGATTTGATTAGTTTGTTACTATTAGAGTTCTTTCTTGAATACGTTCTTCGTTTGCGACTAGCAAGACCATATGTGTTTGGCTACTAAAATATTTCTATAGATACCCTCCTTTCTAAGAGTAATAATATTAGAAAGTCATATACACAAGCCATTTATAGTGTATGAAGTTTTGGTGAGCAATCCCTGATTATGAGAAAAGATGAAGCACGAGATGGCTTGTTCCTATTGATACTAAAGTCCACATACATTGTAATAAAGATAATGAAGTTACGGCAAGATCAAGCAGCATAGAAGCAGGATGAGGCACCATGGTAGGGAGGAAAGTAGTAACTACTTTCCCCATGCCCCATGCCTTATTCTAGAGGAAAGTAGTAACTACTTTTCAAGCAGGATGATGTAGTCTTGAGCTTTAGAGGTCATATTTGGTGGAAATTCATGCCCCATGCCTTATTCTAGAGGACTTGTTCAAGCTATTGTTGTCTACGATAAAATGTAGCTAGGTTATATAACACTTTATACTACTTCTGGAGCAGGGTTTGTGCCAAATTAAGAAGATGAGGGGAAGAAGGTTACCTCCAGCTTATCATCACAAACAAGTCTGATTCTTATCCTTTGGCACGCTCCTTATGGACGCAATCGGATAACAATTCATGTAGTTGTAAGAAGTTACTTTTAACATGTTTAAGAGTTATATACATTCTTTCAATACGTAATAAAGAGTTTGTTTTGAGTGTGCATGTAACATCCTGATGCAGTCGGAAACAGAGAGATAGATAATTGACCTGTTGATTCAACGAGAATACCAGGAACAATTCTTCTAACTATCATTGATTCACAAAGAATACCGATAATCAGAGTTTACACTCTTACACACACAGTGATAGAGAGAAATTTTTTTTTTCATAAACTTCAATAATTCTTTCACCCATCTCTTACAAACATATAAAGAAACAAAGCAAAAGTCGTATGGGCCACAAAACATAAACGGGCCGAAAACTAGGCCAAATGTAAAGTTCAACAAAATATAAAAATAAGACAAAAATGTAAATAACTCATAAAATAAGCCGTTTCAGTGAAGCCCCTTTGGATAAGCGATCTTGGGCCTCTAAAAAGGCTAAAGCTTGCTCATCCACACTTGGACCCGCATCACATCCTAGGCGAATCCCACATCGGCCGTGGACAGGAGAGATTCCTGGTTCATAAGGAATGTCTGGCCTCTAATATCATCAACGCGTTTTGGGCGCGTTGGCTGTGGATGAGAGGACAACTCCACAGTTAAGCGTGCTCAGGTGGCAGCAATTCAGGGATGGGTGACCTCCCTAGAAAGTTTTCACCTGGGCAACCAAAAGCAAATCTGTGAGCTCCTTGTGGAAAAATCGGACAATATTGGTGGTATGAGAGGCCGGGTGTTACAGAATGGTATCAGAGCCACTCCTGTGTTGTTCGGGATGGTGGGGCAAACCTCATCATGATGGTGAGTCTTCGGGGGTGTTCAGAGTGACACCTTAGGCCAATCCCACATCCATAGATGGGATGGTGGGGCAAACCTCATCGAGGACGATGAGTCTAAAGGGGGGGGTTGTTTGTAACATCCTAGGCGAATCCCACATCGGCCGTGGATAGGAGAGATTCCTGGTTCATAAGGAATGTCTGGCTTCTAATATCATCAACGCGTTTTGGGCACATTGGCTGTGAATAAGAGGAGAAATCCACAGTTAAGCGTGCTCAGGTGGCAGCAATCCAGGGATGGGTGACCTCCCTGGGAAGTTTTCACCTGGGCAACCAAAAGCAAATCCGTGAGCTCCTTGTGGGCAAATCGGACAATATTGGTGGTATGAGAGACCGGGTGTTACAGTGCACTTAATATCCTGAGAGGAGAAGGAGTTTGGAGCTGAGATGGTTTGAATCAAGGTCCATCCATGCGAGGATTTTACAGAGTAGGTCCACTTGGTAAGGCACTAGCGAACGTAGGTGTCAAGTGTTGAATACAACCATCAATCAAAGTTAAATAAAATAGTAAGCAAGTTGTAGTCCAGTTGTGACCATGAGCTGTTATCAGGACATGGAGCGTTGATAAGAGGGAAACATGGCGGTAAGAGATCCTTCAAAAATTTGGAAACTAATCATAAGAATAAGAACAAGTGTCATTAATACACGTTCAAATCCTTAACATATTGCTTTTGTGTGCAATCCTCTATTGTATCTTGATGTTTCTATATAGATGGAGTTTCTAGGTGTTTTAGAGCCTTTAGAGAGCCCCTAGGCCATAGCCAAATCCTGGGAATCGAGTTCTCATTAGTACATAGCCGGTTCTCCCTTTAAAGAGCCTCAAAACTGACATTCCTTGACCCGAGAGGATCCTACTTCCCTCATGCACAGTTTGACCGATGCCTAATAAGCATTTATTGGCGCCTAATGGGTATTGAATAGTGTCCAAGTGTATTCAACCTATAATACCACACTCATTTAGCACTTAAAAAGATGTTGTATGGCTTGCCTGACGCCTGACAACTTTTCCAACTTGTTTTGCATGCATTTTGTCACCAATATTTATAGTATTCAACTCCAGTTTGACCTCATACCTATTACATCAAATTATACTCAATAGTAGCCCACTTCTTGACAAATAAACTTTAATAAGTTATTATTAATACATGCCAAAACATATATAAATTAACTCCATGAGTAGGTAGTGTAGTGGGGGATGACGTTGTGGAGATGGAACGCTCTCACCTAACATGAGAAGAAAAGGAGCTAAATTATAAATTATTATTTGTAGTTAATAGCACAACCCCATTGTGGGTGCCAACTTGTTGATACAACATATAAGGTCCAAATGAGGGGTTAAACCGTTTCAACGTCCAGCTTGTACGTCCTCTGCAAAGTCGCTGCTGCTAAATGCTTTTAAGCTATGTCGATCTTGGGCTGTAAGAGCTTGCTTTGTTTGTTTGCTTCATGCATTGACCAAGTCGACGTACTACACAAGTTATCAAGTCGCTTATATGCATGCACTGTAAGGAGTAAATATACATTTCTTTCAACCCTCCTATTATGTGAGAGAACAATAAACTCTAATATTTACGGTTAGGAGAGGGATGCCTATCAATATTAGATAGCCAAACCTTGATATTTTAACCAATGCATAGATTATGATAAAACCTAATTTTCTCCTACACATTATTTTTGGGATCTTCTAGATGCCTAACACAGAGAAAAACATTGTGATTACAATAATAACTGAGAAATAGACACCTCCTAGGTCAAATTTTAGCCAATGAACTTATTCAGCCTTCATATTCTTTCTTATAGATGATTTATATAATTTATTCTCAAGTTGAAAATGAGAAGCTTAATTCGAGAAGTGGGTTTGCGAATTCTTAGCTTAATTTTTATATGAATTTATTATTATAAAAGATTGTGTTAATTAGCTCACTTATAAAAACATTTGTCCCAATCAGATCACTGATAAATATTTTTGTCTTAATCAGGTAACTATAGTTTCAGTCTTGTTCTAATTAGGCCATTCATAAATTGTAAATATATTTAAAAATAAAAAATATTTATAAAAAACCAAATGATTTAAAAAAGTTGCGAATTATGTAAAAAATAAGAAAAAATATGAGTGACCTAATTGGAACACTTTTAAAATTTTGATGACTTGACTAGAACAAACAAAAATATGGGTGATCTTATTGGAACAAATAAAAATATGAGTGACCTAATTGAAACACTCCTAAAACTTGTTTACTATTATATGAAATTTTTACTTAGAGTTAATTGTCATTTTCGTCTCTGAGTATTAGTATGTCTTGTCATTTACATCTAAATTTTCCCCCTTTTGGCTCCCTAACTTTCTATAAACTTACCATTATCACTTAATCTTGTTTGCCAAGTTATCTTGGATGTTAAGTTTCAGTTAAATGAAGGGAAATAATGTCATTATACATTTTTTGTATTTAACAATCACAAATAATTATTATTTTTGTTCTATAAAACCGTAGAACATAGAAGATCAAATGGGAAATTGGCCTACTCATGTTCGAGGACTTCACTGTTGCTGTTCAACTCCATTGTTTTACCATGATCCTAAATCTTTGCTCTTCTCATATGGATCGACAACCATCATTGCACCTCGTTGACTCCCACGAACCCTAGTTTTTGTTTTTGTTGTTGCTTTAGACGGGTAAGATTCATGGCACATGAACTTGTTTTTTGTTGGGATTTTACCTAATTTCTATAAATTAGATATAATAGGGCAGGATATGTCGGTTTCTTGGTTGGACTAACCCTCCATTATGTGAAATACTCCAATGAATAAATGGAGTGTTGTATTTCAAGAACAAGTTTCCCACCAAGTTTTTCACCATCAATTTTAAATTATTTTAAATTGTTTTCAATCTTTTGTTTCTTGTACTATCTCCTTGTTTGTTGTACCTAATACCTAGCCTTCAGGAGCTATTTTGTATTTATATGCTATTAAACATCAATGAAAAGCACATTGGTCAATACGTTTATATGGTATCAGAGCTTCAATCCTATATTGTTTCCGTTCATTTTAAACCCATCGTCTCTGATCCATCTCTCTTAGTTAACAAAGCTTCTCCATCTCCTATCTTCATCCTGGTCTACGTCGATGAAATAATCATCATCGGACCCAACTCTTCTATTATCAACTCTTTTATCACCTCCTTTGCTTCCTGCTTCTCTCTCAAGGATCTTGGTGGCTTGTCATACTTTCTTGGGGCTGAAGTCATTACTCACACTCAAGGTCTATTTATTTCTCAAACCAAATATATTTTGGATCTTCTCCACAAAGCCAACATGAGTGCATGTAAATCGACCACAACTCTGATGTCTTGTTCGGTCACTCTTATTACATTGAACGGTGCCCCTCTTCCCTCCCCCACAGAATACCGCGCCGTAGTAGGGGCTCTACAATACTTGTCCTTCACACGACCCGATCTTGCCTTCACTGTGAATAAACTCTCCCAGTTTATGCACAAACCAACAGACCTTCATTGGGCTGCATTAAAGAAATTACTACGCTTCTTACAGGGTACAATGCATCATGGTATTCTTTTTAAACGTAACTCTCCGCTACAGCTTCATGCCTTCACTGATGCGGATTTGGCGGGGGACAGATCCACATACGAAAGCACCACTGGTTATATTGTCTACTTAGGTTGCAACCTAGTTTCCTGGAGCTCCAAACGACAATCCACTTTAGCTCGTTCATTAACCGAAACACTACAACCGACATAAAATGGCTCATCTCCCTAATGCATGAACTTGGATACAAATCCACTATAATTCCAACCATATGTTGTGACAGTTTAAGTGCCACACATTACTCTGCCAATCCTATTTTTCATTCAAGAATGAAGCACCTCGCTCTAGATTTTCATTTTGTGTGTTAAAAGGTGCATGATGGCACAATACGGACCACTCACGTTGCCGGGGACGACCAACTTGCGGATATACTCACAAATCCCCTCCTTAAACAACGACATCAACTACTTTTATCCAAGATTGGACTTCTTTCACGATCGTCCATCTTGCGGGGAAATGTTAACACCAACTGGGTTTCCCACCAAGTTTATCACCATTAGTTTTAAAAATATTTTGAATTGTTTTCTATCTTTTGTTTCCTGTACTATCTCTTTTTTGTTGTATCTAATACCTAGCCTTCAGGAGCTATTTTGTATTTATATGCTATCAAACATCAATGAAAAGCACATTGGTTAATACGTTTATATAAACAACACTTATATAACATCCTTATTGATCTTATAAAAAATATGATTATTAGTTATTCAGTTAAAAACAACTTACAAAAATTTTCATGATATCAGATGAAAACTATGTAAGAAGAAGAAAATAATCATGTACTATGATTTCCAAGAGTTCTCAAGATCATAAAACTGTGTGTTAAGAGGATGCATAACCAATAATCAATTAAATTTTTACACTGCTAAGTGAAACAGTTTTACATATCCATGTATGACAATTCCATATAGTTCATAATCATGAATTTCCTTCCATAATCTTGTTAAGTATAATAATCTAAATGTAACATATTGATTATTCAATATGTTACAAGATGTATTATGTATTCATGTGGTCTCATCTCAAAGGCATTCATAAACAAATACCATGTTGAACCGCAATCAGAGGGAGTTTTCCACTCAATGGTACATATTTCCAAGTCAATGAGGTATATCATGATACTAAATCAACTAACCTGAATTCATTCTGAATATCAAGTAGCATTTTCTTTAGATTTTTTTTGTCTTTTTAAAGTTCAAGAATGTTATTGTCCTATTTTAAACAAAAATACTTCCATTGAGAAGCAGGTGTTTGTAGACCACGAGTCAAGCCTTAACCCAATGGATGTACCTAGAGCTTGGTTATGGAATTTACGAAGAAGAACAATGTACTTTGAAACTTACATACCAATAATTTTAAAGGTAGAAAGTAAAATTTTTTAATTACATAATCTCAGCGTAATATTTCACATTATACTATATTGTATACCAAACTCAATACATATTAATGCTCATCTATTAGATCTGAGAACAAAGGAGATTTAATACTGCTTCTGGAGAGGTGTATAGAATATGGACTCCCGTAAATTTTAAAGATGAATGTTATTCAATCTTGGTGACCATTAAGAAATTGGAAGAACGATGGCAAAAGAGAACAAACGATCGAAAGTAGTAATAAGGCTTAGTTGGTTGATTTTCATTATTTATTATCTTTGTATTTGAGCAAACGGAAATGAAATTTGAGTAGGTTATCTTGTTGTTGAATTTGAAAAAAATTAAAGTCTTGATTATTTATAAGCAATGATGTTTATGCAATTAAAAAAGTTTACTTTTTTGGTCATCTATTGCATTAGATTATGAGATGCATGTTGTATGAGATGTTTTGAATTAGGATGTGGATGGAACCAAATGGTAATTTACTCTTTTGGTTTTCCACATGAAAAATGGCACGTGAACCAATTGTGCAGACTCCTTTTCTGAACATTACTTAATCTCAATTGAGACTTGTGTTAATGGGATGCTAATTCCCACAATGATTTCTTAACAGTTGACCACAAAAGTCAACTTTCTTATATTTCAAAAACTACATATGTAAGCAATGCGCAACTGCATTACAATTGACCTGAAAAGTCAAGTTTACTTTTAAAGGTATGAGAAAAATAGTCTGTGAGTATGATTCAAGCACAAAAATATTCTATAAAACAAGACAAATTCTTTAATAGTCATCGACGACTATTGTAAGTTGGTAACTGTCAACTTTATTGCTCAAATTCATAGTGTTTTAATATAGTTGACCTCGCAAGTCAACTTTATTGTGTTTCTCAATCACATTTGTAACCATTGCTTAATTTCATAGTGTTTCTATACAGTTGACCTAAAAAGTCAACCCCATACAATCTATAGGACCTGCATATCAAATAGAATACTATTTTGCATATAAAATTAATATACCATATTGCATATGAAATGAGAATATCAGGGTTGAAAAAATACCAAAATACCAAGACCAAAATACGAAAATACAAAATACAAAGACCAAAATACAAATTGTAGACTTGTCCAAAATACCAAGACTAGAATACCAAAACACTTATTACATAGCTAATTGTTGACTTGTCTGTTGTGAACCCTCTTGTGTTCAAGGTCCCTTCGCCTTGCAAGTTCTCTTATTGTGACCTTTTTCCTTGTACTTGTCACAAGTAACTGAGTAACTCTTCTTTGGCATCTTCCCACCTTTAGAAATTGTTTGGTTTAACTGAATTACCTCTTTAGCAGACTTCTTTTTTTTTTTGGTTGGTCTTCCAATTTGTATGTAATGCTTTGGACCAGTTAGGTTAGTTAGGCATTGAGATTGTCCACAAGTTCTTGATTGAGTGGGTCTATAGTTTTTGCATAAACTTTTTTTTGCAAGTTTCAAACCAATAAGCTTGATCAACCCATTTCTCAGCTACACCATCACTAATACCATTCATTTCCATATTCCAAATACATGGTACCGCATGCTTGCATGGTATCCTAGTCAACTCCTATTTTCTACATGAGTAACTACTTTGGTCTATACAAACCTCACACAAATCATTCAACGGTACATCACACTTTTCCATGCCTGCATAGGATTAAAAATTGAATAGGATTAAAATTTCCATTACATTAGATAGAAATTAACACAACAGGATTAACGTCAACTTACCACTGAAATGAGCACTTGACAAGTGTCTTAGTGGAATCGCTTTCAGCCAAACATGTGTTGTCTTTTCTTTTTTAAAAACTTCATTCATAAGCATATTTCCAAACAAGCTCTTTGTACAACTAACCCCTCCACTTTTGTTTCATGTTCTCATGTATATGCCACAGATAATTGCAGGACCGGTGAAGGGTGTGGACTTACAACACAATAACACAATGAGGAGAGTTGCTTAGAACACTTAACAAATCAAATAGGGATCTGGTTAACTTGTTAATGAAAGATGCTAAGAACACAAGTCGATATGAGACAGAACAAGATGGCAAACAACACAAGTAGTTGGTTTTCAAGAATGTTGTATATTGCTTCTCAAGTTCTATTACAAATGTTACAAAGAATACGATAGAAAGTCACAAGTACTTGAGATACTTTATACTACATCCTACAGCCGGTCATACTTTGAAGGCTAGCTGGATACAATTGACTAGACAACTACAAAATCAAATGTAGAGTCAAAAGGCAGATTTGCCTTCCGACTAGTGACTATGACATGCCATAGCTCACATCCTAATATATAACAAAAAGGATAAAAGTACATAAAGTAGAAAGCATGGACTCAAGACCTTAATGTACAGTTACCAAAAGCATGGACCTTTTCACCAACTCATGTAAGTTGGTGACTTTACAGAGTAGCAGCGAAAAGGTGGTCCAGCTTTATGGTAAAGTACATCAGATAAAGGCATATCTCTAAAAGTCTTCGGAAGAAATCTGTCTTCACTCTTTGGCTTCGGAAGACTTTGTCTTTGAAGCTTTGGAAGACTTCACTTTTGGCTTCGGAAGATGTTGGTCTTGGCTTCGGAAGATTTTACGCTTAGAATATTTCTAGTGCATGGTGTAAAACTTCCCAAGCATTTCTACTTCTGTTCTTCAGTGCATGCATGTAGAGAGACTTTGGATGTTTTGGCTGCATCAGACTTATAGGAATCCTTACAAACTCACCCTAGGCTGATGCTACCAAAACATTTAGAAGATCTTCAGATGTTGGTGGTCTTCAGGATGATAATGAGCATACCCTTCTTCATCAGATGGTCAAGATCACTCAAACCCTCATAATATCTTCTCATCTCAAAGAGATCATGCAGAGGTAAGTTGATTATGTCTTGCCATGTATAGATATTCTTAACACCTTGATCTCTGATCACATGCCATATCTCTGGATTAGTAGTGAAGGTCCAGGATAAGATGGGTCTTTCAGCTGCAAGAGGAGCCACTTGAATTGGAGTTGAGTGGGCCGCCTCTTCATGCACTTCCTCAGGTTGATCTGACTCAGCCTGAGGTGTAGAGGTGGATGATTCAGGCTTTTTCTTCTTTGACTTTGGTTTGGAAGCCATCCTCTTCTTCCTCTTAGCAGACTTCAACTGAGAAGACTGGTCTGCAACACCTTATTGATCATCCTTGTCTTTCTCAGTTGGGTGTTCCTCCCTCACAGGTTCAGAAGGAGAGGGAGTTTGACCCTGCTGTGGATCAGAAGATGAAGCTTGCTGAGGCTCAGCAGGAGGTCCAGGTTGTGTTGTCTCAAGTTGTTCAACCTTAACCTCCACTTCAGGTTGGATTTGACTTGGAGGGGAGTGTAAGTCAATCAACTCTCCACTCTTAATCTTCTGCTTGATTACCCTGATATGCTCATCCATTGGGGATAGAGACATAGGGCCAAGTCTCCTTTCGGAGAATCCATACAGCTTCAAGAAGCTCATCATCCTTTGTCTGTCAACAGACTTCTTTATACTCTTTTGGATGATGGCTCTTGACTTTGCAGCATCTTCCCTCATATTTTTCTTTGTTGCCTTTTGTTCTTTGAGCATTTGAAGTTCAAGCTGTTTGAGATACTCAAACTCAATGTACTCAAAGGACAAAGGAAGAAGTGCAGATGCCTGGTAGAGACCTGTGCCACTCAGGTAGTTGATCATGTTTTGCCTATCTGTTTCCTTGTCTACCTGAGGTTCTTATGTAGCTGCCACATCCTCTTGCATAGGGCTTTCTTGAACTGGAGAGAGAGTTGGAGCATCCTTGTATAACCTATTTTTGTCTCTTCTCCTCTTTTAATTGGAGAAGTAACCTTGTATTCTCTGCTTCCTTCATCTATCTTGACACTTCCATGTCAGCCAGTTCATTTAATTACTTTAAGGGGAGAGATATAATCTCATCTATGTCATAGTTCCTGGTCTGCAGGTAAGTAATCCTGACTGCCCTCAACTCATCTTCTTGAGTGTTTGGTCTGGGGGAAGTCCTGATTGCAGCTTGCATAAAGCCTAAAGACCCAGAGGAACTTTCTCCCCTTAGCTTCATCTTCCTCTCTCTCTCCTCTTCCTCAATCTCCTCAGGAGTTAGAATCCTTTTCCCTTTGTCATCCACAGAACTTTGTGACACAGGGTGGAGAAATCTTTGGCCTTCATTGCTTGGTGTAGCATCCAAGCTCTGGCCAGAGAGAGGTTGTGAGACACCTTTACCAGTAGGTATTTCACTAAGGGAATGAATTTCTGAAGCAGTTGTTGGTGTGACAGGGCTCTCAGGCTCTATCACTGGGCCTTCAGCCAAGGTTTTCCCTTTGAAGCTAATCTCAGGTTCTGCCTCAGCATCCAGTTGACCAATGACATTACCTGATTGCCTTTGTCTCCTTCTAAGGCTGAACTCTTCAGTAATTCTGTCTTGAATCCTGAGTGCTAACCTGTCAGCTTGTCTTGATTGACTTGGGTTGACAAGTGGCATGTTGATCAGGTCAAGACCTTCATAGTAGTTCAAGGTCTGAAAATTGAATACTTCTTGCTGCCCTTGAACTCTGTGAAGAATGAGGGCTCTTCTATCAGCATCATACCTCCACCCAATAATGTAGTTTGAAGTTCCTTGAGGTGGAGATGACACAGCCCTTGGAATGCCTTCCTCAAAGAGACTCCTAATGACAGAGTCTATAATGTCCATATTAATATGAACTTGAGGAAGTTGTTGAGTATGCACAGTTGCAAGTGAGGATGGTGAATCCTCAATGTCCATACTCCCTGAAGAACTCCCAGGTTCTGTGACTGTAATGACTTTCTCCTCCTTTTTGGTAGCATCACCCTCTTGCATAGGTGAGCTAGAGGTTAAGTCAATCACATTAACAGGTTCTTGTGTTCCTGGTTGAGCTCCTCTTAAAGGTCTCCCAGCTAGTTTTTCCCTGAGATAAGATATCTCAAGTTGCTGATCATTGACCTTATTATGCAGGGTAGTCACCTGAGATTCAAGGTGACTAACCTTAGAGATTAAATAGGATCATGTTTTTTACAGTTTTTACAACTTTAGTCTCAGATTCCCCTCATCTTCATTAGAAGAATCATAGGGTGATGAGATGATTGGACCAAAGTCCTCTCTCTCACCACCAGCCTCAGGTTCTTGGCTGCTGGATTTCCTCTACACATTGACATTCTCAAATAAGGTGTCAATGGGCTGAGTTGTCATGGTTGAGGTGTTAATGATGTAATCACTTGCAGAAGTGAGAGCCTCTTCCAAATGGATATCCTGAACAGGTTTAGAAGTATCCACCTCAGTGATTGGTGACTGATGTGGGCTAGACAAAGGAGACTCAGGAGTACTCATCTCTCTGTGAGTAGGGGAAGAGTAGAGAGACTCATGGTACCCACTGAAACCTAAGTCTTCATCAGTATAGAATGAGAGGTTGGGAATGGGTTGATTTAAGTCTAAAGGCTGGGGATGGTAACTATCCCCTGAAGGTTGTTCACTTGAGTGTTGAGACTCAAAGGTGAGGGCTTAAGGCGGTTTGGCTTATGAGCTCATCAGGGTGAGCATGAGGAACCTCATCCCTGATTGTTGAAGAGATGGGAGTGGTTTGCTACTTAGGGGAAGTGGGAGCTCTAGTGTCCACTTCCTCCTGTATGGGTGAGTATATAGGGGCATGCACAGACTCAATAGCTTGAGCAGGGGTTCGTTTGGATTTTCTTTGAAAGGTGAGGGTGATTTGTGGCCTTTTTGGTGGTTGGGAGGTAGAAGGTGTGGGTTCAACACTAGCTTGTGTTGCTAGGTTGTCACCTTGAGCAATGAGCTCTAACATTTTTAGGACAAGGGCTGTTTCTACCCCTAAGAAGCCTACAGTTGGCTTCTTTATAATTTTAAAGATGTCCGCCTTCATCTGTCCCAATTTAAGAATATTATCTGTTTCCCTCAACTGTGAACCCAGTTCACAGTTGAGAATGTGTTGAACATATCTAAGAAACATATAATACTCTAAGGAGTCCAAGTTAGCAAGCAAATTTGTATAAACAAACTGAGAGTACCTGAACTTGACCCCTTGAACCATTCCATGTACTATGAAGGAGAGATCCTCAGGAATCTGGTCCCACCCTCCTTGCTTGTTTGACAAGTTGTGGATAACCACATGAAGCAGGTATTTCCACTGGGATGAGACCTTTCCTTTCTTGTAGGTCTTTACAGAGAAATCTCCCTCATACCCCATCTGCTCAAAAGAATGATTTACAGCTTCCTTTGGGAAGTACAACTCACATTCTTCATCATCCAGCTGCAAGTGAATGTTGATGATGGCCGGAGTGATGAAGATTGTCCTCCCTTGCACTGTGGCAGACAGTGCCTTCTCCCATCCATAATGACCTCTTGATAGGTCTTCCAAAATTCAAGCAGATGATCCTCATAGATAGTAGGATCAATGGCTAGGGAGGTGAAGTAGTTGGATAGAGCTAAGAAACGGCAAATCTCTGAGAAACTTTTATCTTTCTCAAAGCTTAATAGAGCAACCTAGTTATGTTGCCTGTGAAGGTGCATGGAGAAATCTGGATTGTTTCTGCGGTTTAGGTTGGCCATTTTAGAATCTTAAGGATGAAGAAAGATGAAGAACAAAGGCGGTTTGGGAGAATTTAGGTTTAAGGAATAGTGTAATTGAGGAAGATAGTGAAAGAGAAGGGAACCGTTGGGCATTTATGTGAAAAGGATTTGAGACAAAGTTAATGAAAGAGGATAAACTTTGAAATCCGGATGTCGGTCCCACCTCTGAAAAGTAGTTTACTTTTGCCCAAAAAGTAGTTTTCTTGGAAGTCGAGAAATCTTACGAAGATTATTTGCTTCGGAAGTTCTGAAGAAAAAGCTTCCGAAGGCAAATTGGCTTCGGAAGATATTTCAAAGGTTTTTTGAGAATTTTGCTTCGGAAGAGAATTTACACTCAGAGATTTTTATTCTAAGGAGAATAAATACTTCCGAAGGTAAATTGCTTTCGGAAGAAACTTGTTCTTTGAAAACATACATAGTACTTAAGTTGATTTTAAGCTTCAGAAGATATTTCAGAAATTTCTTCCGAAGGTAAAAGTACTAAAGCAATTATTTGTTTACTAAGACATAAATTTCTTCCGAAGGTAATTTTAAATCTTCCGAAGAGATCAAGATTTTCAAAAATCTAAGAAAAGTCTTTTTGAAAAGATTTTCTTTCAAAGAAAACAAAGGCTTATGAAGGTGATAAAATAGACAACTTAGGACACACATGTTTTAGAAATAAATATGATTAAGTTTTTTAAGAAAAGCTATTCAAAGTTAATCATCCCAATAGCTGATACAAGATATTTAAATCTTTGTTTATTAAAAGCTTTGATGAATAGATCAGCATAATTTTCATTTGTGTTAACCTTGACTACTTTGATTAAGCCTTTTTCAAAGTTATCTCTAATCAAATGATACCTGATATTGATATGCTTTGTCCTTGAGTGCTGCACAGGATTCTCTGTGATTGAGACAGCACTGCTGTTGTCTATGTGGATGGGAGTCTCCTTGAAGTTGAATCCATAGTCCAGCATCTGATTTTGAATCCAAAGTACTTGAGCACAGCAGCTTGCAGCAGCAATGTATTCAAAGTTAATCATCCCAATAGCTGATACAAGATATTTAAATCTTTCACTGCAGCAGGCTTCAGTGCTTCAAAAGTATTCCTTTCTTCCGAGACCGAATTTTCTTCCGAAGGCAAGTTTCCACTTATCTTCTTCTTTATTTTGGAGCTTCCGAAGGAAACAGATTTTCCTTCCGAAGCTTGCTTCTTCTTTCCAAACTCTTAGAAGTTTCTTTCTTGGTCATGTGGAGAGTACTCTTTGAATTGTAAACACAATCCTTAGCAAGATGAGAAGTACTTCCACACATAACACAGTCCATTTTCTTCCTTCTAGGAGTTTTCCTTTGTGAACAAGGCTGAACTTGATCACTTTCCTTCTCCATCTTCACCTTTGCAGATGTTGTGGCGGTTCTTGTGGGGATAGAACTACCTTTGGAGCTGGATGGTTCAGGTTGTACAACAGTGATGCACAACTGATCAACCTTCTTCTTGATGATGGGATGATTTGGACATGAACCAGAACTCTTGTTGATGGAGTTCAAGTTGGTGTCTTCAGCCTTTACCACTTCAAATCCTGCAGAGATGAAGACTTGTTTCTATGCAGAATTGAAGATGGCCTTGATCTCTTGAGCCTTTTTGGACTTTCTTTTGGCCTTCCTGATCAAGTTCTTTCTTCTTGACTTGGTCATCCCAATAGCTTTGCTCTCCTTAGAGGGAAGGTGGCCCTTCTTAGAATGTTCTTCTTCACTCTTCTCAGAGCCATTCTCCACCATCTCCTCTTCATCTTCTTCAGTCACAGAATCTATAAGGGGAAGCTCATCTTCACAAGTTCCAAACCTAGAAGATCTTACAGACAAGATTGTGTGTGGAGGAGCTATCTCACAAGATCCTAGTCCCTGCTTATTTTGATAACAAACTTTTGCATGCAAGGATGAGGATATTATGTTCTTGAAGGTTTCTTCTTCAAGACACATTTTTCTGCCTTGGCTTTGCTGATCACAAGCTCAGCCTGGCATTCAGTTAATTTAGTGATGAGATCTTTGATCTGAGTCCTATAGTTTGTATGCTCATATTTAAGAATTGAAATGGTTTTCTCTAAGTCCTCTATCTTTAGTTTATAATCATTTTCAACTCTTTTATAATCAGCCTTTAAGATATTTAAGGACTCAAGATCAGATCTCATTTCTAAATTATAGGACTTGTATCTATTAACTTTAGCAGTGCATTTAGGAGTACAAAGATGTTCCAATACCTTGGCTTCATCGTGGTCTGCCATGAGTGCTTGGTTTGGAGATACATCTTCCACCTGAAAGCTCCAGTCAAAGCCTTCTTCTTCAACAACAACAACTGCAGCTTGCTGCTTTGGCTTCTCATTCATGGGGACTTTCTCAGTGTAGTTTGGTCTCGTTTGTGCTTGGCCACCATTTGTCCTTGGTGCCTTACACTCTCTTGCATAGTGTTCCATCTGGTTACAGTTGTAACACTTTACTTTGCTTTTATTTAGTCCAAACTTTTCACTCGCTGCATTGCTTGAAAACTTTCTCCCTGTCCTCTTATAGAACTTCTTGGCTCTATGAGTGAGAAGAGCCATTTTCTGAATTATCTCCATATACTCCAGATCATCTGGATGGATACAGTCCAAATCTTCAAGAGTGAAGAGAACGTTGCCTGAGGTTTCATCAGCAGAGACAAAAGCATGAGAAGAACTTGTCTCTTGGAAAGGACTTCCTTAAGTGTAGCTTTCCCTTGGAGTCTCTGGAAGGTGATGAAAGGTCCTTTTTATGAGTTGTCAGGGAAGCATATAAGATGATGCTGGGGTTCAATGCTTTCCCTTTCAACCACATAGAGGGCTGAACTCAGTTGATTGCTGGAGTTACCAGATGAGTTTTGCATGTTTATCTCCATCTGGTAGCCACTAAGAATACCATACAACTCTGTAAAAGTAAGAGTCTTAAGGTTCTCAGTTCTCTTGATAACAACACAGTAATGTGTCCATTGTCTAGGAAGAGAGGACATAAACTTCCTTACAATATCCTTGTTCTCAAGAGTTACTCCAACATCCATTAGAGTGTCCAAAATCTCAACATACCCGAAGTATTGTTGAGTCATGGTTTCACCTACCTTGAAGGTGAAGTTTTCAAACTGCTGCTTCAGGAGATCCTTCTTGTTCTCCTTTGCTTCAGTAGACCCCTCATACATCAAATTTAGTGCTTCCCATAGTTGCTTGCAGTTTTGCACTTCTTGAAACCTCTGTAGATGGAGTTTGGAAGAGCAGTTTGAAGGGCTGTCATGGCTTTCTGATCAATCTCTATTCTTTTCCTATCTACTTCAGAGTAATCAGCCACAGCCTTAGGAATCATACCACCACCAGTAGCAGAAGTGGTGCTTGGTATGTAAGGTCCTTCAACAACAGAGTCCCACATCCTTGAGTCTTGAGACTTGATGAAGCCTTCCATTCTTTGACACCAAGTATCAAAGTCTTCAGAAGTGATCAGTGGAGACTTTGTCATAGTTCCAGTTTCCATATCAGCTTTGGTAATAGCTGCCATTTGAGTTGTTAAGTATTTTGTGTGTGTGAGGGATCTTAAGATGGTGAGATCTTATATCAAGAGCCTGAAATGCTCTGATACCAAATGCAGGACCGGTGAAGGGTATGCACTTACAACACAACAACACAATGAGGAGAGTTTCTTAGAACACTTAACAAATCAAATAGGGAACTAGTTAACTTGTTCATGAAAGATGCTAAGAACACAAGTGGATATTAGACATAACAAGATGGCAAACAACACAAGTAGTTGGTTTTCAAGAATGTTGTATATTGCTTCTCAACTTCTATTACAAATGTTACAAAGCATACGATAGAAAGTTACAAGTACTTGAGATACTTTATACTACATCATACAGCCGGCCATACATTGAAGGCCAGCTGGATACAATTGACTAGACAACTACAAAATCAAATGTAGAGTCAAAAGGCAGATTTGTCTTTTGACTAGTGACTATGACATGTCATAGCTCACATCCTAATATATTACAAAAAGGATAAAAGTACATAAAGTAGAAAGCATGGACTCAAGACCTCAATGTACAGTTACCAAAAGCATGGACCTTTTCACCAACTCATGTAAGTTGGTGACTTTACAGAGTAGCAGCGGAAAGGTGGTCCAGCTTTATGGTAAAGTACATCAGATAAAGGCATATCTCTAAAAGTCTTCGGAAGAAATCTGTCTTCACTCTTTGGCTTCGGAAGACTTTGTCTTTGAAGCTTCGGAAGACTTCACTTTTGTCTTCGGAAGATGTTGGTCTTGGCTTCGGAAGATTTTACACTTGGAATATTTCTAGTGCATGGTGTAAAACTTCCGAAGCATTTCTACTTCTGTTCTTCAGTGCATGCATGCAGAGAGACTTTGGATGTTTTGGCTGCATCAGACTTATAGGAATCCTTATAATAATATTGATGTTCAGCACTTGGAAACACTTTACTTATTGCAGGAATTATGCCATACAATGGAAACAAAAATAAAAGTAATTATAACATACATGAATGTGAAACACCAAAATAAGTACAAACCTTTGTCTGTCAATGTTAAATGTAAAATTAGAGTCTGATGAGAGATCGAGATCGTCTCCTTAATGCTCTAAATACTAAGTCCATGAACTTTTCAGATTCAACAATCAAATAAGCAATGGGATAAATCCCATTGTTTCCATACACTCCAACTACAGTTAAAATCAAACCTGGATAAAGCCCTTTCATGAAACAACCATCCAATTCTAATAGCTCTCACCCACAAATCTTAAAACTAGCCTTCAAAGCACCTAAACATATGTAAAATCCTCCTTAACTGCCACGTTTGACTACGGTTACATTCTCTTTCAACATAAATCTTCATAGTTGTGCCTAGACATAAATATAAATTAGATAAACTAATACAACAATAAATTGAACAAAAGTTAATCCTTATAGTTGGAATATATATGATATTACCTAGATTAGATCTAATAAGCTCTTTAGAGTAGTCACTAAGGATTTCATATTAAGCCTTATAATCTCCTTGAATCATATTTGTTACAGGATCTTAGCCCTAAAAATCTTCTGAAATTTCTCTTGCATCAACTCTTGTAGTGCTCTTAGTGGTATGCTAGGGTTCACTGTTATGGTTGGTTCAATTTCCTTGGCCAACCAACTTATGGTGCATAACTTGACTTTCTTGTTTTTTATACATTTGTGTTCATTGATTAAAGTTTTAACAACCCAAGATACTTCTCTTTTTATTTTATGGTATGTTAAGTGCAATGTCCAAGAGCGAGTAGGTGTGAGGATCTTTTTTTGTATGGATTTTATAGACTTAGAAGTATCCATTAGTAGAGATACTTGTTTCCTTCCTTCCTCATTACTTTCACACCTACCAAGATTTGAATTTATTACCAAACACACCACATGAAATTTGTCTTTATCATTCTTTATGATATACAATTGTCTTCTAGAATTGATTGCATGTTTTTTTACCATGACCTTTATATCATATCTACTACTAAAAGCTTGACGAAGATAGAAAGGACATCGACACATTGTATTGCTTTTTTTTTTCTTCTTCTTCTTCATAATGATACTTAGTGATGTTTCTAATGGGGGGTTCATTATCATAATCACTTAGACTGTCAAAGTCATCACTGTCAACCATATCTATATTAACATCTTAAACCAAGTTATCTTTATCTACTATGAAGTCAAAATCTTCATCATCATTACCAACATGCTCAACATACACATGGAATTCTAAATTGTTGTCTTTTTACATCTTCTTTTCCATATCCAAGTTTCTCCAACACATCATAAATGATACTAACAGAGAAATGATGAGAATCAAGCATGTTAATAAAACTATCAGTACCATTATGATATATTGTATCAGGAAATTCGCTAAACTCTCCCCCATGGTAAAACTCCAGTGTAAAAAAGCTCGGGATTTTACCTAAAACGTAAACATATCATGACGTAAGCTAATCACTTTCAACAAAGTTTTATGATTTCAACAAAGATTTTACAAGAAGCAAGAAAACATACCAAAAAATGCAGCCATATCATACTTTTCACTAGTTTTTTGTAAAGACCACAGAAAACTTTTTTGAAAAACTATTGATAATCTACGCCCACCCTACTGGTCGATTGCCATGGGCAAAACCTTGATGTGGATCGATTGATTGTGAACCCTAGTTGTCATTTGGTAATGGAACAGTGTCAATGGTAAGGGAATGGTCGATCTAGAATCCTAGAACGATGCATGTGTTTTAGGTTATTGTATTTTACATGGATATTGCAAAATAACATTATGGCCCTTGTACTTAACACCGAAGATAACTTGGCTAACGAGATTGCATGATAATAGGAAGTTTTTAAAAAGTTGGGAAGCCAAAAGATAAAAATTTATTATTGAATGAAATGGTAAAACATATTAAAACTCAAGGACGATTTGGGCTATGCATCATGAAATCCTCAAATGTAAAATGCTCATTTAAAGGACAAAATCTAAAAATTAAAATAACTATTGGACTGGTTTTATAGTTTACATTCAATTTTAGTAAAATTCTAACTAATACATTTCTATCGAATTGTCATCATATATCGATTAGTCAAGGGGGTGTATGAGTCGGTTTGGTTTGATTTTGGCCTTAAACCGAAACCATAAACAATATTTCAGTTTTTGGGTTTTTAAAACCGTTTGGTTTTGATTTTTTCTGGTTTTTAGTTTTTGTTTTTTGGTTTCACTTTGGTTTTGCTTTATTTATGTTTTCACTTTGTTTTGAGTTCGCTTTTAAAACTGAAATGTTGTTAATCTTAAAAAATAATTAATATATATATTAATCGTGTAAAGCAATTTCAAATAAAAATTAACCGTGTAATGCGAAAATAAGTATATATAAACAAATATAAATGATTTATTTTATATTTAGGTAGTCAACTAGATCGCTTTATCTTTATCAAATGGGTCGTAAATAATACATTATTAATATAATAACATATATAGACACAAGCAGGTGATTTTGGTTTGGTTTTTTCTGTTTTGGTTTGGTTCGGATATAGATGTGGTTTAGTTTGGTTGTAATATGGTTCATTTTGGTTTTTCTTGTTTTTGTTTCCGTTAAAAACCAAACCGAAACCAAAACTGAAAATTTGATTATTGAAAAAAATTCAAACCGAACCGTTGGTCTTTCTTCGGTTTCGGTTTTCTCAGTTCGGTTGCATTGGTTATTATTATTATGGTTTGGTTATTTCGGTTTCATGCACACCCCTACAATTAGTTGTGTAAGATTACTGATAATATGCATTTTACTATATATTCTACTTCGATTACTTTACAGAAGGTAATTGAGTCTTACTACAAGATAAACCTTTTTGTTAGATACCGCTATTGATAGTAAATTTAATACATTACATCATAATAGTAGTCATATCGCCTTATTTCTCTTATTCAAACAATGATTTGGATTCGGGACCAAGTTCTTATATTCGATTCTGTAGACAAGATGTTCTTTTTATTCTATTTTATAATATAGATGCTTTACACTCTATATGGCTTATTGTATAATCTCAAAAGATTAAGGACTGGATCAACAAGTCGAATGAACTTTCGAAACCGTTTTATAACTATTTTAATTTTATAAAACTGATCTATATATACTGTGAGCCAATTATTATCATTTCTATTAATTGGTTTCATTTTTAAGTAGTCGTATAAGATAATTATTAATATATTTATAATAATATTTCCTATAAATTTATTTGTATTAAATTGTTTTCATATTGTGAAAAAACATACGATGGGATCCAACCCCAAATATTCCATCAACAGAAGTCATGTCACCTTAATGCCCTAATTCGAACAAAGATTTGGACCAAATTCTTTTGTTTGAAATTATTAATATATTTATAATAATATTTCCTATAAATTATTTGTATTAATTGTTTTCATATTGTGAAAAAACATACGATGGGATCCAACCCCAAATATTCCATCAACAGAAGTCATGTCACCTTAATGCCCTAATTCGAACAAAGATTTGGACCAAATTCTTTTGTTTGATTCTGAAAGAAAATATGTTTTATTTCTTATTCCATCCAATAATAGAATGCTTTACACGAAGGGATCAAAATAACTAACCATGAATATATTAAAAAAAACACCTCTTGTTTGAATTAGGAAAGGATAATAATAACTAGGATGACAATGCCTGAAATTCCTGAAAAAAACAAGACAATAAAAGGATTAGGTTTTGGGTTTTCATGATAAAAAATAAATCATTTTTAGGTTGATTTTTTTAACTCATTTAATTAAACAGCTTGTTATCAGACTGATATAATTAACATGTTTAACAAAACTGATTGACATGTCAATTTATTATAAATAAATTCAAATAAAATATATATTACAAGTTCAACCAGTTTACAATAATATAGTACAACTCGTCACTATGTTTGACTCGTGTAGATAAATAGGCGTCATGGATTATGTGTAGTCATATTATTTTCAAATGTCCAGGTTAGAATTGACATGTTTAATTAACACAAATAAATATATGAATAATGTTTGATTTCTTAAATTCAATCTACTATGCATACGTTTGACCTATATCCCTACAAATTAAACAAAGTAAAATTAACAACACCTTCAGAAGATATCATAAAAAAATCTCATATGCTAAGTACGGCTATTGAAACATAGATGTTACTCGATTAGGAAAATATATATTTGTTTTATTACCGATATTGTTTTGTTCATAGATGGGATGCAAGAAAAATTTGATGTTTAGTGAACAGTTCATGTAAAGTTTAATGCTAAATTTGTGCATGGTTCATTCATTTAGTGAATGAACAAACACGAATAATGAATTTTTATTGATTAACTAAATGAATGAATACAAATAGACATGACCGCGTCATCCAAGTGTGTTCACAAACGTTCAATAATATGTCCATTCTTATATGTTCATTAACGTTTCTTCATTGTTCTTTATGTTCCTTCGTTTGTGTTCATTCATTAAAGGTTTTTTCTATTTTTAGGTTTTTAATGTTTAGTTTATCATCCTAAAATTTAAACTACAAACCCTAGTCATTTAAAGTTTGTATATGGTTAATAATAAATCATTTAAATCAAAGATCTTTGAAATATTATATTGAAATTCTTATGTTTAACTTGTCTCTTTTTTTGGAACAACAAAAAATTTCTTAATATAAATTGTCTAGTAAGAAACAAAAAAAAAAAGAGGATACAAAATTAAAAACCATCCCCAAAAAAGGACTCCCAAATGCAAGTACAAGACTAGAAGAGAAACACATGAAAACAACCCACGTGCAACAACGAAAAAAGAAGGCCGATCAAGAGCAAGAATTCATTGGCGGACCTACACTTAAGGGAGGGGGCAGCCGCCCACCCTAAATTTTTCTTTTCCAGTGTTATATACACGTAAAAATTCCTGACCGCCCCCCATAAAATTTTGTCATCACCCCTTTTAAAATTCTTGAAACAAAAGAAAGAGCAAAATTATATCAGATACATTGTTTGGA